>JACEOJ010000079.1:3896147-4036341 GCA_013761285.1 Campoletis sonorensis
TGTGTGTGTGTGTGTGTGTGTGTGTGTGTGTGTGTGTGTGTGTGTGTATTTTTGAGTCGTTGCCTTCAGTTGTTCCTCGAACAGTTTTAGAAGAAACATCGCTCTTCGGAATGAAAAGCCCCACGATCAAGTTAATGAAATCTTAACAGATTTTTGTTACGAGTCTCTCGAAACTCTTAAGAAAAATTCAAGAATTTGCACTAAGAGGTTCAAGAGTTAACTATTTTTGTTTTCAACAAATTAACACGTAGTTGGATGCAATGCCGGTACGCTGAAGTAGGTGAAACCCATTATTCTCATCCCTCGAACCGATTGTTATCATCCTTAAAAGGATCAACTTGATCATCGCCCCAACGTATAATTTATACGTTATCGTTGTTATTATATCTTTTTTGTGATAGCTCCCAACTTCCTTGTTGCATGTTTCTGGAGACACGCACTAGAATTTTTTATTAGACACAATGCTTTAGTGTTGACGCGCCGTAGAAACACAAGACAAGTTTTACTACACTCCTCTGCATGTTGAAGTTTAATATAGACGCTTGTATATATATGTAAGAAGATGAGGCTGAGAGAAAATGGCAGAGAGTCATAACAGTGTATGTTATGTCTTCGAGGATAGCTATGTCATGTAATTGGATGATAGTAGAACGTTTCTGAACGCGTTTCCAAGCCTCTATTTTGCTACTCTTGGTGGGCTCGAAGTTCTGGATGAAACCCAAACCAATTAATAGTTGGGCTATATTCTCTCGAGGAAGAACGTCAGTGCAATTCCTCGTTCCTTCTTAAACCTCCTGTTCACATCGCTCCCAGCTCACTGTTGCCCTCGCCTTTTCAACCCTTTGCTCAATCGCAATATCTCCCTCTTGTTTTACAACTCGTCATCTGACGAAAGGTAAAGAGAGAGAGAGAGAGAGAAAGAGGAGAGAAATAAAGAGAATTAGCTGGGGATCCACAGCAGACATGGCCCAGAAAGCAATAATGTCATCCATAAGAATCCCCACGTTATTCGATACCGTAACAAGCGGCTTTCGCAGCATGTCGCCACAATCGCATTAGTTGCTATATAGATCGACTTGGCATTACGCATTCGCCTCAATCCAGAAAATACTGGGTTTTCAAGGCCCCCATTCCGTGTTCTCGGCGCGATAATAATCAGGATCTAGACTTCCATCTGCATCAAAGATTTTGTCGACTAAAGTGACGCGCTCGTAATAATTAAGAAAAAATCGAGATTCCGGGATAAGATCCTTCTTTTTTTTAACAAGATCTTCGTTTATAGCGCCTTTGACGCGCTTATGAAAAAAGGTGCGACTTTCTCATTTCATCGCTTGATTTCTGCCTACACGGATGCGTTCGCAAATGGCTTCAATCTTTTATTAAGCGTTCACTTGACGGTCGAGAGAACATTAATTTTTTATGTTCAGCGGAGCGTGCACATCGACAATCGGGGAATCGTAGGTCAAAGATTAACGACATTTTCTATGGCTATATATAATTATATGAATGATGAAAATTACTCAAGTGACTTGATTTATCCGATGTCTCATTTCGACGAAGCAGAGAAATCGAAATTCCCCATTCGGAAAATTATTTTCACGTCTGACAGAAACAGAAAGAATTTGGTTTTTATTACATTCGCGTAATTATTGCTGTTCAATTGTTATTATCTTTTCGGCCATCGTAACAGTCGACTCTGCGAATTGATGGAGTTGGCACGAGCTACCAACTCGAAACACAAGTTGCCCATCGTCGCAGGACAGCGTAACTTCTCAACGCCAAGAACTTGATCTCTTTCATATGTCAACTTAACCATATTTTGTGTTTCATCTCCTTTGCACGACTTTTTCTATGTACTTACTCGCTATCTTTGCGCGTATGTTGAACGCAGCGACATAGCTTTGAAAATGCTCGAGCTCTGCAGCAAAATATACACGCATATAAATTTCTCAAGGCACTCGCGTGTCACGTAATGTAGGATAGAATTTTACGAGGTGATGAAATATTCACTCTAAATTGCTCTAACAAATCGCATTTAAATATATATTCATGTAAATGTACACACGCGTATGCCTAACACAAGTAATGGGAACAATGTCGGATTTAAAAATCATTTCGAGTAATACAGAGATAAAGCTCCTATAAACATTCATCTTCTGTCGTCCTCTTTTTTTGTGTCTCGTGTCCTGAACATTTCTCGGTAGGGAAAAATGTCATTCGCCACAGTGTGCGGCCGTCAGAACAAACACTTTGGAGAGATTTTCCTAGGTCGTTCCTTCGAAGCACAGCAGCGTTTCTAGATACTGCGAACTGTAAAAAATCTTTACTGCACAAAAACGAGATTTAAGGACAGAAAAAGATAGAGAGAACGAGAGAGATATACGAAGTAAAAGAGTTTTTCGTTCTTTACAAGCGCGTATATACGAAACACACGTACGAAGGAGAGTGGAATAGCAGAAAAACGATAAAACGACAGCCAGTTGAAAGTGACTGATGGTTAGTACACTCTCCAAGAAATGTCACAGTCCTTTGGAAAAAAAATTCAAACACTCCTTTTCTAGTGTATTTCAGGCTAAAATTTTTCTCTATTATTTAAATATCAACATTTTTACTGAAACGAATGGCGTAAAGTTGTAGGTAGCGATCGAAGAAATCGATCATTTCTTTTGCATAAACAAAAACCCATTTCCTTTTAAGGAAATAGTTTAAGAATTTCAATAACATGCCGACGTGGAACGTGATAATTTAATTCTTCGAACACCAAGAAACTACGATTACAATTACCGTTACAATTAGCTTTTTAAGTTTTTTTTTACAGAATCAAATTTGCTATCGATTGCACTCGACGTTTGACAGCCATAAAAATAAAAAATACAAATAAAAATATTCGAAAAATTGGAAAAAAAAGCTCTATTTATATAGCCGCGATCTTTTGTGATTTAAAAACGAGTATGCTGATGGCATATCCATTATAACAACGGAAGCAGTGAGCTCGCGTACGTTATCTCGTAAATCCCCGAATACGATAACCGAGACACGCTGCACACACTCGTACAGCCGAGGGAGCACCTACAGCTTTTCCTTCTCGCTCTTTGGCCCGGAAATAGATGAACCACACCGCAGCATTCAGCCCCCGGTGAACGTCCAATGTAATCAACGTCAAACAAGAGACACATCACGTGTGAGAGTTGTATCCTCGTGTACGTGTGTCTTTGTATTATTCGCCAACCATTGCGATTGTTCAAAAGGCTGCACTCCGATAGTAATTGGGCATAGGAAATATATGGACAGATATATAATGTAGGCTTTCTCTATCGGATACATTAGTCCGATGACCGATGAAATTGGCTAACTTCAATTTGTATACAACGTCAAATTTCGTAGTTGCCGGCTGGACTCGTAATTCCGATACGAGAAGCACAATTATATTTCTCAGTCACAATTCCGATGATCAAATCTCAAATTTCATTGATTTATTCGTAAAAAGAAGAAAAAAAAAACAAAAAAACACAACATGAAATTACGGAAATACTTTATATTTAAGCAAAAAGGAATTTTCCATCAGGAAAAAATTTATTTTCGTGCAACGAATAATCTATTGAAGTCAAGAGAGCTCGAGGTGAAGCATTCGTTTTGAATACAAACAGGATTGCAATTACAAACAGGATATTTAATATTCCAAGAAGCAAAATTTAATTCCTCTATTTTGTAGGTTATGTTCGTTTATTATTATCTGATGGAAGTTAATCTAGCTCGGTTAATAAGGCGTGGGAGAAAATATCCAAGTGAAACATGGAATTGATTTTTTTGTTTCAAACACATTAATTCATTTGACAGATGTAACAAATTTTCTTCTTTGGTTTTACAAAGTCTACAAACACTACATGTATGGCATGATTGACGATCGTCCTTTGGGTGTTGGACAAAATTACATGGAGTCCACACGCCGGTCGAGAATATAGCGCTCTTTTACCTCACCTTTTTTCTTTCTCCTTCTTCCTCACTCCTCACGATATTATACTCGGGTAGCGTGTAATGCACGTGTGTCACAATGAAGCCAGGCTATCAATCACAATGTTTCGTACGATGGAGTTCGTACTGGCCCATGTTATTCCTTGTACAGTAAACTCTGACGTTTGTTTGTTTCTCGCTTGAAAATGCGCAGGACGTGGCATTCAAAAACTACTGTGAATAAAAAAGTCAATGAGGACTATACGTGGACACGTGGTTGCGAAAATCTTCTCGAAACGCCTCAATTCCATGGCGAAATCTCGAAACATCGAAAAGACTGCCTTCCCAGGGTGTCAAATCGAAATTCAACGTGTGTACGATAAAATATTCCCTTCTCTTTGGTTCATTGTCTTTCTCTTAATTTTCAAAATTTCACTTCTTCGAAGTTTTATTATTATTCATGATTGTATGAAATTAACTGGGGAAAGACAAACGAGGGTTCAAAAACGACTTCTTTTTATTACAAGTGATATTTTTTTTAAGGTATTTCGATACGAATATTTTCTAAGACCGATATCAGTGCAAGTTTCTTTTTCGTTATAATATTTGAAACGTAAAGTTGAAAGCAGAAGGTACAAGTGGTGAAGCTTGATGAAGATTTTATGATGTTGTGTAGACGAGAAAGTGGATTACTCGTCCCTTTGGTACTGGGTTCAGATCGATCACCTTTTTACGATCGACGTCATAGTAATAACAATAAAGAAAAGATGTTGGGCCCATGTACTTGGCCATAATCCACGCCTCTAACATATTACATCGTTTATTCATATTTGCGCTGACCCAGCGAATATGCAGAGTGTACTAGTTCGTAGTGCCTATAAACCAACGTCTCTTTTCACATATATATGTATGTGTTATACATATAAATATACATAAGTGTACATAGGCAGGCCCATAGGCATATCATAAAGAAGACATTTCATCCTGATGATGTATAAAGGGGTTGCTTTCACGTGGACATAAAAAACCGTATGTCACGAGAGGAACTCGGAGTAAAAAAGCTTCACGTCCCTATGGTTTCGTGACCTGAGCTCTATGCGCGTATATAAAAAAAACTATATATAGATTTCTCTACTTTGAAAGATTGTCGATTTATGTGGCGAAAATTGATTCCGAAGAGAGCTCAAATTGTCGTTTTCATGATAGAATGCCTTACAATACGACGCCTTCTTGCCCTCTTTCCTTTCTTGGGGCGCTTAATTCCCATCGACTTTTGGCTCGAAATGCCAAAGGCAGCAGCTTCTTCTCTCCCAACGTAAGACGCTCCTTGATTCTGTGCGACATAATGTGCTAAAGGGTGGCTGTTAGAAACCCCTTCAGATTTTGTGGAAAGATCACGATGCTCCTCGTAGGAAGGAAGGAAGAAGGAAGGAAAGAGAGAATGAGGAGTAGAGTACACGACCAGGGCGGATCCAGGAGGTCCTTACCGTCAACATAACTCCTAAGCTAACTCCCATACTCTCTCTCTCTCTCTCTCTTTCTCTCTCTCTTGGTACTTGCCATCGCCCATTCGAAACTGTGGTGTCTCGTATTTGGTATACCCTTTCCTTCCTTCTCGCCATATCCTCCAAATTACTCTGATGGAGAACTCACCGGAATCAGGCTATCGATCTTATTCCGATAACTAATGTGCTTACAATCGCTGTCTATTTTCTGCATCTTAGTCAAAATTCATAAAAGTTTTGTGGCATTCTTTGTTTTTTTTTTTCTCCAATAATTTGGCTACTGTACTGAGGAACAAAAGGTCATAACAATCCAAATTCATGAAACATAAGTCGAGTAATTGGTTTGTAAGGATCGTCGTATTAATTCAATTGATATTTCTCAATATTAAATAATTGATCATTCCCATTATTGTTTTGATAGTGTACATTACTGTAATATAGAACGCACGGTTAAAATTGTTAATGCATGAATAGAATAATTGGCTTCCTGTTATCAAATCATGATTTCAAACAAATTCAAACTGATGCTGATTTGGATTCGAAAATATAAACGAGATAATTCATACTGTTGTAATTAACATTTCATTGATTATTCCTGTGAAATTTAAATAATTCTCGTTATTTACTGTAACAGATAGATCGCTAAAAATTATCCCTCTGACCTCTATTATCCATTTTTCCTCAAGGACAAACTCCAAATTAAAAAATTCAAAGTTCAATGTTTCTTCATTTTTCTTTCAAACAAATACGATCGTACGATCAATTTTGGAAAAATCTGTGAAATTCCTTGAAGCATATTGACTTTGTAAAAAATATTCTATTCCAATTTTCATAGTATTTTAGTAGGTACGGAAATTTTCCACGAAAAAGTACAATATTTGATTATTTTTACTAAATAATAATAAAAAATGGGTACTCAATGTTGAAATAGGAGCTAAATAATGAATAAACAATTGAGAATAAATTGGTTTCGACAAAAAAAGTTCCACCACAGCTAAAAGTGTTGAAGTATCACAAAAGCATGAATATTTTTTTCATCATTTCAAACGAGCCGCATTCACCGAAGAATTTCGTCCATGCCCCTATTTCCAAGGAAAAAAATGAACAGTTTTTTCTTCTGAAACACTGGCCGTTATTTTTATTCAAACACATGCATAGCGTTTCTTGTCCAAGCGAAGGATCTAGCATCACGAAACTCCGGAGAATGTTTTTTTCTTCTTAAACGATCATGCAAACCCGATCGTTGCAGCACGCACCAGTAATACACGAGAGAGTCCAAATATGTTCACGAGCGGCAGGTAGAATATGAAAGCTCTTGGTTCGCGAATGTTAAACCTCTACGTAAGCAATGTATATGTATGCTCAATTAAAACTCTCTCTACATTCGCGTATTTGTTGATAATACGTGTTGAATTTTATTTGGAACGAGGATAAATCTGTGAAGAAGAGAGAAGTTTCACGTTCAAAGTGGTAACTCGTGTGCATTAGTCGTTTATCCGCGAGAATTATTTATCGGTAGCACACAGTGGATTGCATATTATTTATTATTAAGTTGGAAGAGAAAGAGGGACAAATTGAGGCATAAATAGAAAAAAAAAAAGTAAAACAGCCAGAACGAGAGACGCAGTGAGAGCAACGCATCGCCAAGCGATTTCTACAGAAAATTATTAATCGGTCGCTTTTGCGGGCTTGTAATGAACGCGTGTGACGCCAGGATCCCAAGAGCAGGGATCGAATTGCGCATTCACCTATTCCACACTGTTGTATCCCGCATCATATACGAGGGCTGAACGAACGAGCGAACGAGCAAACGCGACGTACATAACGAGAGGGAATAATATATTCCACGATTGAGAGAACATCCGTGTGGTTTAGAGGCTCACAGGAGCGTATAGCTTTACAAAACGAGAGGACCGAATGCGAGCATACATCAACGGCATTAGGTGCGAGATATATCGCCATTAAATATAAGCCTCAAAGCTTCTCCAAGTGTACAGAGAAGTAATCAATTCCTTATTGTACATTATTGCGCATATTACAAGTTTCTCTGTATGAAAAATACTTTTTCACATGCGAGAAATTTATATCTTCAAGCAATGAGTTTATGAAATCGTTCTCAATTTTCGATTAATTTGGTTTTTAAAAGTTGTCATTTCTTTTCCTTTCGAAATAACGTGGAAAACATTAATTTTTTTAAAGACTTTTTTTCATACTTGCTGTTAAATTTTCCTCGTGTATTCACAGTTTACGATTTCGTGCGAAGAGCTTGAATCAATTCTGTACAGAATGCCTTCTAGAATGGTCCTTGCCGTCCCCTTGATTCCTCGGTTGGACGGTCACCCTCTACCTATATGTACATTCGATCGAGATCGTTAATACTATTGATTTAAACTGGTATATACCGCGAGACGAGAGAGGCTCCGAGGTTGCGTGCACGCGGTTCCTATTAACGACCGTTAATCGTAATTGCAGGGATCCGGTATCACTTTAAATCCTAACGAGCCAGTGCTCAAGAACCCAAACAGCTGTGCGTTACGATCGATAACAATGGAGGAAAAGAAAATGTTGAAAAATCAACTCGATTTCAAAAGGCGTCTGCGTTGGGTCGATTCGTGACATATTTTATTGGGAAAGAGAAGAAAATGCATTTGTGATACGATCAATTTTGAACTACGATGTTTTTTTGCCATTCATGATTTCATATATTCTAATGAATGGGACGAGAAAAAAAGCTACACACGTTTTCGAACATCACAAGATGTTTTCCATTCTATTTTTTTAACCTTAATATTACTGATGCCATTTGTGAGTTATGGGGGTTTTTCGGATACCGGTTGTTGAGAATTTTTTCAAAGTTTTCCATAATGAAACAATTTGTACGCGGATAACTTCGCCTCGCTTTGCCTACTTCCCTCCATAGACCGCAAAGGGAAGTGAAAAAATGTTCGTTCGCCAAGAAAATGTGCTTGGAATATATTCGTATATATACTCTTTCAAATGATATGCGACCCTTCACACAGTTTACCGTGTACAATTTACGAAGAGATGCGTACAAATGTAAAGTCGTTCATCGTACTTTCCCCGAGAATTCTCTCTTTTCTGCAACGTCGAAAGACTCTCTCGCACACACCCCTCAAATCATTTCCATATCTTGATATCGAGGGTCTAAGATTGTCGTAAAAAAAAAACACAAAAAAAACAAAAGCAAAATTCCACCCTTACATCGACAAGGTTTGCAATAACATGAGAAAGTGTGTGTTTTCAACATTTGGACGCTGTTTATATATTTTCTCATCACTAGAAATATATTTTCGCTCTATAAGAATTGCGAGAACGTATAATAGTGACAAAACCTCGTTCATTAAGATCTTTCAAAAATTTCAACGGAAATCGAGTTCGCGAACAGAGTCTTCCTTTTCCGGATCTCGATTTTCGCTTTATCCTCCGCCTTTTCCATTTTCCTTCAGTTACAGTACCCTCGCAACCAATCCCGTCCTCAGGAAGAAAGCTAACCACCGGAATCTGGGTTAACGATCCTGCAAAAGTGCTTTAGTTCCTTCGACAATTTCTAACGAGATGAAAGGCACCAAATGGCGACAAAGGAAAGCACGAATATATAGTCATAGATGCTTCAATTGAACGTGTGATTCGAGCGAGGCTCGAGAAACAATCGTAAACGTTTGGAAGGTCATTCAGTCGATGCGCAAAAAATCGGAAGCCGATATTTCAAGCCAATTCTTCGACATTCTTTTAATTATCGTCCGGCTGTTAGTGTGTCATCAATCTATTTAAAGCAGCACTCTTGTTCATACTTACCTGAGATTAAAAACAAAAATTCGGTTAAGGCACTTTTATACGGTCGGGATGAACCAAGAAAAATCTTAAAATAGAAAAATCTACGACTTGGAACATAAAACTGATGATTTCGATTCAAAACCTTACCCCTCTTTTTTTCTTTCTACTTCGATGATTTTTTTTTTTAAATATTCTAAAAATATGTACGAAAGTTTAAATCATTTTTCAGTTAATTCGAATGTCGATTATTTGAAATTCAATTAATAAAAACAACTTGATTCAATTTCCTTCTTTTTCAAGCTAAATGATCGGGAAATGAGTAATGTGAAGTGAATTATTTCAATTATTGTACAACTGTCGTTCGGGTGAAAATGATTGTTTCCGCTGTTGTCATATAGAACTTGAACGTGCTCAACCTCTTGCACGAAGACTTTGATCCATGCATTGTATCAGTAGGAAGTATCAGAATAGATCGAACATAGGAATGAGGCAAACTTCTTGAAGTGAGTTGAAGAAGGATTGAGAGGCGTTGAGGTGGCAGGCAATGTGAAGGGTTGAGATTAATGCAAATGAGATTTTCACCAGTTTGTTCCGCTCAGTTCACAACCCAAGTAGACACACATATCAAGCAGCCACATTCAACCCTTCGAGAGTTGGTTTGGTATCCACTTCAAGAGAGTTGTGCCACTAAATCTTCGAGATTCTCTCGTCTTCTCTTTAGCGTTCACGTAGTTTTCCTCAGTTGCCTCCTTTCACCGTAAATTTATACACAAAATGTACACGCGAATACGATACACCCGCTCGTCTATATTTTCCGCTTCTAAAGAGCGCATACACTTCGTACACTGTTCAGTCTTTCATCCCTCTTAAGTTTTCCGCGGTTCAGCTTGATTTAGAAGACGCGTCGTACACGAAACAGGCTTAAAACTATCGCACGTATTCATTTAACTTGTCGAGTAATTACACGACTGCGTTTAGTTTGTGTACATCGCTGTATATCCTCGATATCCTCGAAGTAAAGTCTGCTATTATAAACACACATTATGAATAGCGTTCAATTTGTTTTTACAAGTTACGAAGATCGTCCAATAAACATACAGGCTTCGCTCGTTTCGACGCGGAAAAGAGCTCAGAAATGACGATCTATTTCTCTTCCTTCATCCTTATTATACATTTGGATATATACTTTACTGCCATAAGCGCGCAAACTTCGTTTGCATTAAAAGCACGGGAAGTATAATAACGATGATGATCTTTTACTGATTTTGTTTTTTTTTTTTTTCCTTCTTTTATTTTATCTTTCTTTTCTTTTCAACGTGTGTGCGTTTTTTTATGGCATAACTTGTTTGTAAAAGGCGCATCCGGTAGACTCTGCTATAACGTCGGATGAATATACACACATTTTTCCAGACTCTATGTCTACATGCGAGGTTTAAATGAATGTGTATATAATCGAGCAAGAAAGTTCAAATGGCTGGGGCATAAAAGTATGTAAACTCTTTCTCTCGTGTGCAGAAGACGAGAGAACGAGAAGATCGTAACGTTGGGGTTTGACGACTTATAAATTATGGCTTTGGAGGTTAATCAACCATCGTGGAAATGGATGAGTGTCAATTATTCCAATTTTTCAACGATTTAAACTCTTTATAGCGTCGTGGGTTGCAATATGACATTTACAAATATCGATATAAGCTGTTAAAGAGCAACATTTTGTTGTTTTATCAGAGGAATTCGAATCGTTTGAAAATGTATTCATCGTTTTATTGATTTTTACAAAAATAAAGATAAAAAATCATTTTTACCACTTCCGCCTGCGATAAAACATAAATTCTTATTCACATACATTTCGATATTTTATATCACGAAACACATATGAAGTATAAGACGGAGATGATGATAAGAGTTTTATTAATCGTCGTAAGACGAAGCACAGTTAAGGCGCCGGGATTCCCCTATCGCTCCGCTCATATGATTTTGTTTAACCCTCTCTTTTTCATATTTTATACATACGGTAACCTGTTGCAAATTATTACTTCGTTGCTGCGCCACGTACAGACGCCATGTAAGAAAAGTCCGGAGCCAGGTGCACATGAATGTATATCGATACACATTTATTTTTTGTTTTCCTCTTATTCGACTCGGAGAGCGAGCGAGAGAAAAGATCTTTCGCGTTATCGCACGCGAAGCTTCGAAGGCGCAAACACGGGCAAAGAAAATTCTCATGGCTTTTAACAAGCATAGCTGCTTCGAGTCCAAGAATGCAGTTTGATTTTTGCACGATATATCTTTCCACAACGAGCCAGCGGGATTACAGATCGCCGTAACTGAACGAACTTCGTTTTATATTTTCATTTATACACATTTCGTACAACACTCGTCCATTTGTTTGAAACTCTGATGAAGCTTTGATGCCAACGAGTGGTAAATTCATTAGAAACTCTTTGACTGTAATTCCATTTTATCTTCATTTCAAATTCATCAGAATAATGTACTAATTTATATTTTCATCGATATTTTTACAGGAAACATAAGAACAAAAGCCGTTCTTGATGTCGAAGCGAAAAGCGGATACTGGCTGACGATTTATGCCCAGGATCACGGAGTTGTCCCATTGAATTCCAAATTACAGGTAAGTTCAACAAAAGTATCATTTAATTATTGCCACGTCATTCAATTACCTTAATGGTCTTATTAACGTAATTATCAACTACCTTATTTCGTAATCGCTCGTTGCACCATTTGTCCAATTGAATCAGTCGACGTTCCCGGAATATACACTGTGAACCAATTAATTAGTCAACTAATTACTTTCGTGTTTGGCAATTAGCAGACGAGCTTGATCAATCTGTGTCTCCGACGAAATAACACTCATCAAATTAATTACAGTCGACACAATTATTCGCACCTTCTAAATAAATCAATGTTTCAGTTCCCAAAACTGTTTTTCTATTTTCACTATAGAATTTCATTGATTTCGATCATTTTTTATTAAACCCCATTCTTGATCAATTTACGATCTATTATTCAATTTTTTTTTCCACTTTTTTCTTAGATGTATGTCGAAGTTTTGGACGAAAATGACAATACACCATTGACCGAGGAACCTGTGTATTATCCTTCCGTGCCCGAAAATTCACCGGCCGGAGTCAGTGTGCTTCGAATTCCGGCATTCGATCGTGACGTGACTCCACAAGAATTCACTTATACGATTACGAGTGGCAATCCGGAGGGTTATTTTCTCATAAATTCAACAACCGGTGAGTCGAAATTTCTTTTTTGTTCTTTTTAAAATTCTGTTTGTTGAATACACTGACTAATGATATTGAGATTAATGTTGACATAAAAAAATCGGAGATTCACATTCCGATTCCTGCGTTTGCTATAAATCGATATGTAACTCTTTCAAATATCAATTTATAAACTAACAGAGAGCTTTTACTCTTACAAAACGTCCCTAGCCCCGATGTTTTTCTTTTTTTACACATAAACAAACTTTACCGTCCGATACACGCATGCCCTTAATGCAAATGACCTTAATCGAAGTGAAGCGTGCGTCGATTCATATTCATCGATCCTTCGAACCGTTCCGGTGCATTAAACTTTTCTCGTCTTCGATGTAAATATGAAATGCAATAAATGGAGCATTCCCCACCGAATTGGCCACTTCAAAACCTTTTAGTTTTTGATTTAGCTTAAAATTCTTCAAGTCCTTACATTCTTTGACAGTTTTATTTTTATTACAAGATTGAATTTTTTTCCAATTTCTTCGTTTTTAATACTCAATTTTTCCCAGTTCTTTTTCAAGCTGTTTTCTCAATAAATCATTGCTCTCTATCCGTTGTATTTTCGTCTCTCTCAAAAGCGGAAAAAGTCGATGATTTTCGACATTTTTAGTTTTTTTTTCTCTACCAAAATCTTGACCAATTTGACGATTTTGAAAATCAGTTTCACGAGGGACCACTTACATGATTTGAAGAAAACCTTTCTCGCAAATGACCCACATTTATGAACTCAAATATAAATCGACTCTTCGCAGAGCCTTGGCCAATGAATGAAAAAGCTCAAATCGTCTGCTATACAAAAAGTTATCCCTATTTTTGTTTTCTTTTTTTGTTCTGGAGCCATTTTCGGGATGCCACTTCCAGGACAATTTATCTTTATCATCATTGTTATTATTATTATCTTCATTCACAGCAAAGACCCAGAGGCAAATATACATTTTGAAGAAAAAAAAGTATAGAACAAAAAGCATTTGTGTACGTGCAGATAAAGATAAAATTCTGCCTATAATGATAGTGTGTTGAGGGCAAGAGACACAAATTCTAACGCACGTGCTACTGCTCCAAGCGTTTATTAAACTACCGGGCTGAGATCCGACAAGCTGATATTTCACGACTATATTCAATACTATATTCTCCATATTCGTTTACAGATGTATGCATCGATATAGTAAAATATCTCTATACCCGATACAGTATACGATTCTAAACTCGTTAACGCATAAATACGTTATTGTCTCGTCGATGCGTGGGCGCGTCACGCCTTATACTCTATCGTCCTATTCTCCGAGAGAGAAATCCCTTTCGTAAAATTAATACGTATCCGGTTGCAGATAGTCGCGGATCGCGAGCAGCGACTTTGAATCTGGTCACAATTCGACATTTTTTTCATTTTGTTTTGCTCTGTTTTGTTTTTTTTTTTTTTTTTCTCGTTTTTTGTGTCTTTGCCTTGGCACCGTTACCACTTTCTGGTATCGTATCACTTGTGCGTACATCCGTGTTTGGAAATTTACGATCGGCTGCGATTTATATTTTTGGACTCGTGGTTTTATGGTTTTACGCTCTTTCTCTCGTTTCGATACTTACTTTTGTTCCATTTTTGTTTTTTTTTTTTGTTTTTTTTTTTTCATATAATTCTATTGTGCCGATTCATTTTTCATTTTCTATACGATTTGAGCTCTAATTAAGGATGACTTTGTAAAAATTTGATAAAAGAATATAAAAGAGCGAACCTGCGTTCGTGGATTTGAATTCGTTTCATTCCAGATCTCTTTTTTTTCAATTTTTTTATTCACTCTTTTTTATTCAATACTTTTCTGGGATAATCGAAATCCTAAACATATGATTATCGTTTTTCTTGTTATCGATTTAAACTCGAGATCCTAACGACGACAACGAGTATTACGAATGAATGAGAATAAATGAAAAAGAGGAGATTGCACGCGAGGAAGGATGAATCCGTCGCAGGTTAAAAGTGCAAATGGGAAAAAACATGAAAAGCTTCAATCGCTACCATAATGGCGAGGCGTGACTCGAGAGTGTACTATGGAAAAAGATGCGAGTGCACGACAACGACGAGATGGCGACAGGACTCTCGTTCGAGATTATTGCACTTGCGAAAGCTCGCGACAACGTTGAGCTGCAATTTCCTGAACGTGATGTTTTATCAACTGAATTTTTTTCGTTCTTGAAATAAAAAAGTGCAATATTGTAAGAAACCAATTCCATGTGAAGGCTATAGAGAAGATCGACTTTTTCAATTTTATTTATTAGTCTGATCGACGTATTCATTTTTCAAAGCATAAATTTTAACAAAATGGCGTCACTTGCCGAGGAAAAATTCACTTTTCGACAAAAATATCGAGTAAAATCCTCTATGACTGAAAAATATTTAATTTTGTCAGATTCATCCCACGTATTTTTGTAGAAAATTCAGTTTTTTAAATGCTGTCCACATTTTAAGTAAATCGATTGAAAATAGTTCAAGTTTTATTGCTCACCAACTTCGAATTGACTGTCGGCTCTTCACACTGCTCCAAAAAATATTTTTCGTCCTCTTTCACATGCTCCGCAAAGTTGTCCAATTTATTTTTTAATAGCACGATTCGGTGAATCGGAAAAAATACTAGAAATTAGACCTCTTTTCCAACTGGTTACATAGTTGTCACCCCTAAACGCGCGTCAATATTCCGAGCCGAAAATGGCGTTTTTTTGGGAAACATGGGAATCACAGTTAAAATAAATATTAATTGGCACATAAAAGAATTTGTTCAGCGGAGCCGTACACACAGTGTACGTGAAATAAAATAAAACCTCTCGTCAATTCTAAACTCACCCCCCAATTTTTTTTTTATCTTATCAATCGTCGAGGAAAAATAAAAATAACGGAGTCGAGCAGCGATTTTCGAGAGACTCTCATAAAAAAAAGGTAAAAAAAATATCACGAAAATATGAAACGTAAAAATAACTGTATATATGATATAGCATCGGATCAATATAATAAAATCGTTTTGTTGTTATTTTTATATTCGAGTCGGAATCTACTGCGTATGAAAAAAACGTTGTCCCCTTTGACGATGGAGATCTCGTTGACGCGCTGTGCAATTCGGTTGGAAAAGTTGAAAAAAAAAAGAATTAAAAAGAAATAAAAAAAGAAAACAAGGAATTAAAAGTAACAGCATAAAAATAACGCCATTGTGATCTCGAGCGCTGTCGAAATTCAACAAATAAACAAAATAAAAAATACGGAATACAATTGATCCAACGGGGGTGTGAGAAGAGGCAATAAAAATAAAATCGACGAATCCTGTGTAGCTCGACACGTGGATGGAGCCGGATAATAGGGTACTAGCGAAAATCTCGCTCGATTCTACAGTGATAGAAACCCGATGTAGAAAAAAAAGCAAAACAAAACAAAACTAAAAAACGAATAAAAATTGCGTGACTGCACGAGCGAAACTCCGAGTGAGCGCCAAACACATTTAAATAATTGCTTTTTGCCGACGGCATCCCGTCGCAACATCCACTACGGTGTTCTATTTCTCTTTTATACCTTCCCCACTACCAGGCAAACGAGGGATTGCGAACGAGGCAAAAAAAAAATGTACAAATTAAAAAGAGCGGGAGGTGAGAAAAAAAAGCTCGTGGGGAAAAAAAAATGTTCAGGTTATTGGAAATCAAAAGGAGTATCTCCGCAAAACTAATCACGATATTACGAAATCACTACGACTATACGACTATCGCGCTATCTACGTGGTGAACAAATTCGCGCGGGACACACCCGCGGCTTGAAAATGTTACCGAAACCTTCGTCCCATACCCTACCGCCGATGGAATAACACACGTCCTCTCCCCTCAGCCCATCTCTCTTTCGCGAATTTCCCGTGGAGAGACAAACTTTTTTCATTCCCGACATATATGTGTGTATACATTAACCGGGATCAAGTTTTTTTGCGGTCGTGCCAGTGGGAAATTCATTTTGATATAAAACCAGACGAGCTACATCACCGAAGCTTCACTGCTAGTTTTTAGGTTACGGCTTTTTCGTTGATTTTACATCATATTTTTCAACCTCCTTCACTTTTCCTTGTTAAACTTTATTTTTTATCCTCCTTACATCGACTTCCGAGATTATAAAACTCTTTCACGTTCAATGAAAATATCGAAATCTTCCTTTCTATTCCATTATCCTTTTTGGGCTCGTTTTCTCGAATTTTCTTATTAATATAATAATAATAATACAATTAATAAAATAAATGAACAGATGTTCGAGTTTTTTTTTCTTATGAAATTTGTTTAGTCGATCGACTTGAAATTTGGTATTTATTGAACTGTTCTTTAGTAGAAGAATCACAGTTTATCACGTGACCGTTTTGTAAAAAAATCATTTTCCTAAAAAAAAAGCTCCAAGAGTTTCAAACTTTATTCATCCGGAAAATCACTCTAGAAAAAAATCCGGCCTCGGAATGAACGATAACAGAATGTATTTAAAATAAAAGCACTCGGAATGTTGATCTGGTTGAAATGAATCATGTTTGATCGGTCCGCACTGTTCCGGACTCTCGGCTTCTTTATTATCTGAAGCAATAATTTTATATTTAATTGGACAATGATGTGAGGTAATTAGGGAAATAATAACTATTCCGTAAACGGTATTCACAGAAAGACACAAATTTAATTGAGTCGGTGTATTCATAACATAATGGTTGAGCTATAAAATAATAATATGCCGGATGATTTAATCCTCGAACGATTCACATCTTCTCTATAAAGTTCATGGCGCACAAGTTTTACGAGGGCATATAGATCGCGTGTTGATTTACTCAAGCATATTTTATAACGTTCATACAAGCGTGCCAATGAAAAATAAAAAAAGAACGAAAATTTTTAGAAAAAACAATGAGTTGCGGGGATGTTCCAGATGCAAGATGTACCCAATATTTTTTTTGAGCGTAAATCATTGCATCGGAACATCCGTGATCTCGATACTGTCACCCAGAATCGTTAAAGTTTCAAGGGCAACGTCGTAAATATATTAGTTTAGCGAGTTTGTGAGTTTGCGTTCTCGGTTTCCTCTCAAGTCTCCGTTACCGACCGGCTTTGTATAAATCAAAGTACGCGAAGCTCGAGACACGCGGTTACACCCACGAGAGAGCAGGGCCCTTATCAACTTTTTGCAACTAACGAGAGTTACGTGTTACGACAACATTCAGGAACTTGAGCCTGTAAAATGTCCTTCACATATTCGCGTTAAATAACGAGTGAGACAATTATGGACCATGTGGTTTTATTCAACTTTCGATTTATGATAAGATTAAGGGATTTATGGAATGAAATAAAAATTTCAACGATCACTCCGAAATTTTTTATACATCTGGGCGATGTGCACGATATTTAAATGATATTATTGTGTGTATTTTAACGTGCTTTTAGAATCAAACGTAAAATTCATGAATCGAGATTGATAAACATAAAATAAAGTCACGAGAATGTTACAATGTCGTAATTAAACACATTGAAATAATGACGTAAATGAATTGGATGAAACGCGATGAGATTATGACAGATTTAGATTTAACCCGATTAGATTAAGAGCGATTCAATACAAACTAAATATAGGCTACGATGTCACCGAACCAGAATGAATAGAAGCCACATCAATAGGATTTGTATTTTATTCAAATGGGTCGGCTGCTCTCGCAATTTGCAATCTAAACTCGAGAACGAAAGGGCTTCATCGCTCTGCTGCACTAGAATCAGAACAAAGGGTTAATTTTAGCATTCGTATGACCTGCCACAGTTTCATTTCGGTTGAAAATATACTTTGCCCTTAATTAAAAAGCGTGCGATGTACTCGTTGCGTCGAAGCGAAAACAAAATCCGCGCTACATTGAGTTTGTAAATAATTAATTGGAGTGCATATCTCAAGACCTTAATTCACGAAGCACTTTTACGAAACATTGATTCCCATTTCTGTAACTTTTTTTTTCTTCCGTTCCAGGATTGATCACGACGAGCGGACGGAAGCTTGATCGCGAGAATCAAGCTGAGCACGTACTCGAGGTGAGTGTATTTTATTGTTCTAACAATTCGCGAATAAAAATGTGAAACGTCAAAAAAATGTCATGGTTAGACCAATGTTCATCGAACAACCGACATTTCTTTTCTTCTGTGATCTTGCTGAAGCTTCTAATCGATAGAAACTTTGAATTTGCCTGGTAAAACTTCTTTGAGAAATTTGACTAATTTCGACATCAGTATAAACGCAAAACATTGATGTCTTCAAGCAGAATCAGCTGACGTTGTGTACTCCGAATCGTTGTATCCACGTACAGGAGGAGTTAACACCTCATCAGTTTACAGTAGTACAGAATAGACATTCGGAATATATACCTATGTACGATGCATGCCAATTGCATAGCTGGGGGTTTCACTGTATCGTATTCACGTACAGACTCTGAGCTAAAGCCTCGACAAGCTCGAGGATGAAAGGGCTTTCGTCGTTCTTCCTCGAAATATAGTAGAACCCATCAGGCGTAAGTACATACGAGGCATTCCATCGCAAATCCACTTGAATTTCGTCCTCGATTGGGATTTTGTTTCCCGTTTCTCTAAAATCTGCGGTTTCACTTTTTTTTTAAACTGTGTACAACGATTGAGTCGTTAAGATTTTATGAATCAATCGAATTAATGTTGTTTTTTCATTTTCATCTCTGGAATACATTATGAGAGTTCAAAGAAACGACCGAAAAAGCAAAAAAAAGCAGGATTGACGAGGAGCATGAGCAAAAGTTTAAATATTCGTATTAATCGAGTTCGGGACCGAGACTTTTATGATGAATTTCCTTAGAGTCGGTCGCACGAACGTAACGAAGGGCTTATAGAGAGTAATTTAGAAATAATTTTGATCTGAACATTCCGAATGTATTGGGTTCGAAAAACAAATCCAAAGTTGATAAACTTAGTACAATTGATACATGGCAGAAGTTTAGTTGATAAGTGCATAAAAAGGGCAGCGGAAACACTTTTAGAGCAGAGTATCTCGTACCTAAATTCCAGAGGCGATGCACAGGAGAATTTGAAGGGGATGAGTCGTTGGTGAAGAGTTACGATTGAGGACGTCAAATCCTACACTAAGCCAAAGAGGGCTGTGATGCTGAAAGGCAGAGAAATTTCATCATTATACACAAGATAAATACGTACAGTGGGTGTTAACGGAAACGACTGAATTCTCCGAGCCCTCGGAGTGCAAACACCTGTACTTAATTAAATTAACAAACCGAGCACCTGCCTGACGGTTTGATGACATATTCTAACAGAGAGCGTACACACGTTTGAAACTACATATTGTGTAAGTTTTCGAAACGTTACATTATTTTCGGTCCATTGTTTGTTTTGCTGTAGGGAAAATGATTTAACGTCAAATTTTGCACTGACAATCGTGACCTAATCCATGGAACCAAAAGCACGTCTTTTCCAAGGACTCTTTTTCTAATGAGCAAAAAAAATGAATTTATTTTTGTTATTTGCTAAGTGTGTCGTTTATAGTTCGGAGCATTAGGTATCAGGCGTGGCCTTAAGCGACCGCCGTGTATTGACGAGAATATAATTACATTCCTGATGAAACCGTAATCGAGGTGAAACCGTAAATACGAACAACACGAATATCACGGATGTACGCTTGGCAAATAAAGTGCCACAGATGGGCAAATCGAATCGTTTTATAGTACAACTAATAAACGCTCGCCTCCATGTGTTTTTCATTTTTTTTTCTTGCTTGCTGGATGATTTTGCACAGGGTGTCAAATGAATAACGTGAGCAAAGTGTTTAGACTCTTCTCGGTCACGAGGGAGGAACAGTAATTATAAATCCGTATTATCTACGAGTTCAATTATCATAAACCACCCGAGACGACAGAAAGAGAGGTAATGAAGGATATATATCTTTGCGCTAGAGTGGTCGATAGCATCGTCAGACTATATAACTACAGACATATACACAATATATATACATATACATGCAAACTTGGAGTTCTCGGACCATCATTCTTACCGTTATACTGCCATTACGACCACTCTACTATGCACAGCAGAAAGATTCTCGACGCGTATATATCTTACCTCACGTTTATATACAGCTAGTCCCGACCTGGGACTTAGCTTACGACATGACCTGCGGGTCAAGAAAAGAGTCCTTTATGAATAAAAAATATCGTTTATCAAAAAATCCACGGCAATTCTATTTCGAGAGAGGTGCAGAAAAGTACTCACAAGTCCATTTACTCCTCGAGCTCCATCCTCACGATGTTTCTGTGATAGAAAGAGAACTCAAATGTTGGACTGAAAATTCGTAAGCACAAAAATAAATAATGCACCTTTTATAAGATCTATTAGATATTTTCGAGGTTCAAGATTGACTTAATAACTCTTGATGACTTCTGTCACTTTTCTTGATCTCATTGTTGCTCTTTTTTCGTTTCTCCATCGTTGAACGCGAGGTTGCAAAGGATTTAACGTTCGAAAGACAATTTTGCATCCCCAACGAGTTTGGATGTGCTAATTTGGTCGTGACAAGATTGAATTTTCGCCAAGTCCATCTAATTGGGTGGGTCGGTTAGCTTCGAAGGGAAAAGTTTCGCTATATACGTATTCAATGGGCAACATCTTCACCCTCGCCTTAACTCTTCGTCGCATCAGCATTAGCTTCGTTCCAGCCTTACACTCTTAGTCTATTTCCTGTTAAAATGAGAAGGAAAATCGCATAGTCCTGGATGAGATTGAAAAGTAAGATGAGGAACATGGGCGAAAAGGAGAAAGAGAGAGAGAGAGGGAGCAGAAAAAGCTCTCGAGGGTATTCGAGTGCTTCTCGTAGGAACGGGTCAAAATGGATGGCGAGAAAGGTGAAGGTGGAGCGACTGCAGCTGTTGGTTTGTTGGCCAGGAACAGGGGGTTGGTTGACAACAGGGATTTGCCCAGTAAATGGGACGTAATATATATAGGAAAGTTGGTGCTCTGTCGGAAATTCAGGATACGCGCAAATACGTCGTTTCAGGAAGGTACGATGTTGAAGAGGGTGGGTTTTACTCAACGGGACAAGCACACACCGCAAGTTTTCCCGGAAGTACGTCACTCCTGGCCAAACTCCATCCTTATACCCCGCGTCCAATGCCCCAGGCGTTAATCCCAGCTCCGGTAGCTTCTCAGTGTCTGCGCGAAATAGTGTCTACGAGTGTTCTCCGAGAAACTGTTACGTTCAAAGTATTCTTGATTGAAAGGTAGTAAATAAGGTACCAGTTACCTCTCTAACCATGAATTAATATTTAACATTAATACAGGATATTGAACAGATGGGTTTGGTCAATACTTGAGAGACGATCCAACGTCGTCGACCTGCCAAGTTTGTTGTTAAATATTGACATACTTTGTTATTCAATTATCGCGTCTGCAATTTTGTTTTATTTCACACAAAAAGCCCGATAAATTGTAGCCCAAACATAAACACTTTTAAACCACCGCAAACAGAAAAAGTTTCGCAAGTGGAAGAAAACCGTGTTTAATGTAATGAAACAAAGAAAGTGCGATAGAACAAAAGAAGAAGAAGAAGAAGTTCCGACGAGAGCAATCGAATGGTGAGTGAATGGCATAAGTAACGACACCGCTTATTTCCATTTACCTCTTTTCTCTATCAGGCGCGAACAGCACGTACATAAGTTTTGCTCTTTGCACTTAAATTGCTCGAGTGCGCGTGAAAAGCAAAAGCGCCCCCTTGCGGACGTGTGGAAAAGGTGGCTGTGCGCAAAGTAGTAGCAGTCGGTTTATTCGGAGTAATATACCGAGCCCAGCTGAAATTTCTAGTGGTTGTGGATAACTTTCACACTGACAAATACACACACTCATATATATGTATATATGAAAAAGGTACTCTTGCAGACGAAGACCGGAGTCTTGATCACAAAAGTTCTTCGCTCGTTGTACTGGTATCGAATGCGTCAGCTCTTCTACGCTCTTCGAGAGCCGTCCGAGAGAGTTTTCAACGAATTTCACGCCAACGATTCTTTTGCAGTTCGATCGAGACTCTCTCAGCCGAGAACTTCCTTCCTCCACTCCTTTGTTCTTCGATATATAAATATATTCTCCAGCTTTTCTCTTCTTTCGTTCTCCAGTACCTGCAATTTTACTATGCTATCCTTTTCTTTTCATCTCACCATGCCCTCTTCTCTCTCTCTCTCTTTCTCTCTCTATTTCTCTCTCTTGGCTCTCCATTACAAATCTGTTTGGATTGCTCGCCGCAATCGTTCGCTCGCTTCCTTTTTTTTTTGTTTCTGTGCCACTCTCATGTTTCCCACCTGTATTCTGTTGTTACAAATGTTGTTCTCTCATTCTCGGTGTCAAGCCATACATATTGTTTACCGAGACGGAATAATGAAATTCAAAAGGGACATGTTTTATTGAGTGCACTGCTCGAGAGAGCAGAGAGTCCTGATAAAATCGTGAAGCTAAAATAAATAAAAAATAGAAAGAAAAGTGGCATGTATAAATCGTAACTCGGTTGTGCGAAGTCGATTGGTTCTTCGATGTTATTTCTTTCGTACATTTGTCTCGTTTCATTATTGCTGTGAAATTAAATACGTTACAACGGATTCTGCGTTGCACGGAACAAACACTGAAGCAAAGTATTTCTACACAAATTTTTTATCCTTATTTCAAGACCCCATCCGTCAGTAATGAGTTCTTTTTCTCATGTTTTTTTTCTCTCCAATCAAAAATGCCATTCTGCTGCATGCTGTAAAGTCTGCAGAGAAATCGATTTACGATGGGATCAATTTCGCTTTTCTTTCTATCTCCGCTCCGCCTTGACGGGGATGAAGCTTTAACGATAACCGAAGAGTTCGGTATCGACTTTGGAATATTGAATTGCTTGCGATCTAAAGGATGGCAATGAAGGGACGGATAACAGTAGGGACCATTCCTTGGAGAGCAGCTTCGACGTATATAACCATCTTCTATATACAATAGAAAGTTCCCTATTTTTTAAGACAAGTGTCTATCAGGGGATACAGTAATAGTTTGAGACACCGAGGCTGCCGATAGATCAGCAGCACAATAGTGTCTGGTCCTCAAGGACAATATCCTCAAACGTTCGTCCCTGGACAACGAATGGCACTTTTTATTTTTACCTTTTGCGGTATCCATTAAATGCTGTCCTAACCGTGGTTTAACGTCTCGCTCAATTTGTTCTCACAGTTACATATTCAGTCGTATTTTATTGCAACACTAATTGTGAAAGGCTTTTAAGAAGAATATACGACGAAAAAATAAGTCTTCAAAGAAGGAGGTTAGAAAAATGACATAAACTATAAAATGACAAACCTCGACCGCAAAGAACATTTGAAAGAATTGCTTCGAATGGAATTATGTAAAAATTTGTATAAAGGTCCTTGCAATCTTGTTAAAAATCGATTCTGGAAAACCAAACAATCGCTATTTTTACACACAATATAGGAAAAACGAAATATTTGAATGCTATGGCTTGGTTATTACGTTTCAAATGTGTGGAATATCAAATAAATTCTATAATCTTATTCTGAAAAGGTATGTATTTAAATCTACCGGGATTATTAACTTCTCTCATCCAAGTTGAATTTATAAAATTTCTATTTGCTTTAATTGAAAAGCTGTATTCAAAAATTATATAAATACTCTTATTTGAGTACGTTCGTTCGAGTACCTACGTTAAAGTCGAGAAATTTCGTATATAAGCGAGTTGTGCAGCTCTGGATGGGTATGAATTGCCGAAACGTAAAGTATGTTCAGAACAAGCAGCCGGTGGTGAGTTTTTATATCCACACAGAGTTGCGAACCCATGGAAACATTAAATCAATAAAAGAATCCAAGATGGTATTAAAAATGTTATATTCGATTAAAATTCATGCTCGTTAAATTCGATGAATTCAATTTTTTTTTTAAATTAGTAATCGACAAAATGAATTTTTCGTCGATTCGAAATATGAAGACAGTCAATCAAAAGAATGGTTTTAACTAGATCGACGGTGAATCAACGAAATGTTTTTTCTGGGTGTTGTCCTACGATAAACTTTCGATCTGATTAAAAAAAAGTGTCTCGCACTATGAGCAGCAGCAGCGCCTGAAACTACCAAATGAATAGATAAAAGGCACAAGCGTATGTTGGTATATCGCGAAACACGGTTAAGATATTTCTCTGGTGTCTAAAGACATTTCTCAAAGGGAATATTTTGCATGTGTAATACGTACGCGCGATACGTATGTTACACATGAATATTTCAATCGCATAAGCAAAAGATTCGAGAATCCTTGTGGTGCATCAAAGACTGCGTGCAAATGTGCACCTCACTCGCTATAAACATAAGCTTTCGTAACACGCCATAAGAAATCTATGTAAGAGAGCTGCTGCTTGTCTCAAACAGTTGTTTTATAATATGTACCTCTCTAGGCTCTCCCTTGTTGCTGTTTACGCACCGATAATATCACCAACAAACTATATTACCATTATATTCACGACGGGAGATTATATTACTTCGCGTTCGTCTCTTTTCTTAGATAGACGACAAGAAAGCGAGGGGGTGAGCGAGTGAAATGGATAGAACGGATGCAGAAACGTTGCCATATGCAAATTTTCATTGTTCCGGGCTAAACAGAGCGTCCCGATCGCGTTACTGCTACAAAAAACGACTTACCAAACGCAATGTTCATCTCTGTACTCACAATGTGCGTATAATAACAAGAGCTCAAAACGACGGGATATTGCGATGGCAAAAAAATGCACAGTAATGCCTATATCGCAATTCATCTTGTTGGATTCACTCTCGTTTTACAAGGACAAAAGTAGTAAAATGGAATTGTAAGTTTGGTTTAGTTTAAATCCACGTCTATGCCAATTGCAATCTATTCGAAGTTTTTCCGCTAATTGAGCAATAAAAGTTGCTCATCCATTTTTCTACTTCAACAACTTGACAATTGAATCATAAAATCTACTGAAATAAAATAAAATGTACAATATGCAAAATCGAATATCCATATGTGACGCGAAAGCTGCTTTTCGTGAAAAATAAAAATACAATAAAAATAGTTCACTCAAATAAACCTGCAATAATCGCCACTGCGATATCAACTTTCGCTCATTCGCCGTCACTCTGTAGCAATTATTTGAAAAAAATAACATGTTAAAAACGTCAGGTGAATTGCGGGATGAGACTGTGCTCACGATATTCGATAATTCGTATCGTTCAAATCCTATAAACGTAGGAACAACGTTCGTTCCCGATTGGAAATCATACTATCGGTTTTATCAGGCATGAAATGTTGAACGAGCTTTATGGATAAAAATAAAAATCGGAGCAGCTTGTTATATATCTGTGAACGAATAAAATATAAAAAAAATTATTCAAAAAAAAATTCTCTCGGTTCTCTCGTCTCTGAAATGGGCTTGAGAGTCTGTCTGCAAGCGTAAACACACACGCACACACGCATAGATTTGAACGGCCAGTATGAATAACAGAAAATATACAGTGAGGTCCAAAGTGAACGGAACGAAATGACCTTTTTCACTTTTTTTTTCAAAATATCGTTTCTCCTAACGTTTAATCGATTTCAAAAATCCAAAAAGTCTTTGATTGAAAATTTTCTTGCGTTTCGAATAGGACTTGTTGCATTCAGAATGACGAATCAGTCAAATTTTTGATACAAACGAAAAAAATCTTCGTTCTCCACTCATTTTGGACGTGACTGTATGTCTGAACTACGTTTTGCGCAAAAGATCGCGCTTACATTCATGAAGAACTGGCCCACAGTCGCGACCAAACACATGGACACACATCTGCACACACATCAGCCCGAGGAACATGAACATAAGGCGTGACTATATTTTCCAGAGCTAGCCGCTTTTATTCCTACCATATCTTCCAGTAACGAGCCTTGAATTCTTGGCGCTCGCGTGTGTATGGAAATAAGAGTTGGTGGCAGTGCCTGGTGAGAATTATCTCGCCAGACTCCAAACCAGACGAAGCGTACTATGTATATATTCATATTAGAAAAAAATTGTACTTATATGTATATTTCACGGGCATATAAACGTGAATATGAAACATTTGACGCTTCAGTTCTATGTCGAAACTTTAACACCACGCCCCTCCCACGGGGTCGAAAACGACGCCAATTTGGCACCCAGATAACTTCCTTTTTGCATTTTTTTCAAAAATCCTTGTAGTTTTATAGAGTTTTCATTATTAAATATTCCTAAAAAAAACTTCATCATTCACGACCCTTTTCGTATTAAAAAAAAAAAATGATCCTCATTATCGCATAAAAGGCATGTTCAATGCTAAAGGAACGTGAAATGCCTCGAATTTAAAAAACCTGTAAACTTGACACTCTGACTGTCACAGGATTTCATAGTGAAGGCTGCAGTTCGAGCAAGCCGTGTCATAATTATGTGATAGCAAACTTTAGAAACACGAAGTTATTATTGTTTACAGGAAAGAGGAAGTTTCGATTAAATTGAAAGTTGAATGGAGAGTTGTAGGATTTGAACCACGGTAGAGCAATTATAATTGGAAGGTTAAGAATGTTTGCACAAGGAAGACAGTTTTTCAGGATTAAGGTATCGTGAAAAATGACATAATTGGCTGAAACAATGTGCAACGTGGATTTTTAGGGCTGCTCTAGATATTCAGCCGAGTTTCCAACGAAAAGATGTAGGTGCAGCGGCGTTAAAACATGCACAAAGTATATGATGTGGCTAACCACGAAAACCACCTTATACTCAAAATTTTTGTGTTGCCACCTGGTGGCATCGCCACAAAGTCTTATATTAATCGCTACAATTTCTCAAATTCTTCGCGATGTTCCTCGCTCGCGTTTATTTACATATATGTATATATTTGAGGTCAATTCATTACGTAAATAAAATCCAGTTGCAAAAAGTATTTTAGCCGCAATGCCTTGCTGCAAGCATTAATAATGCGCGAAGCTTCTCTCACTCTCGCTTTCTAGCTTTTCGCTGTACACCTCCAGGAAAAGGAATTTTTCTATTCTCGTATATTAGACACCTCGCCCGTGTGTAATATATGCTTTTCAAGGGAATTTCTCGCAAATTTCTTGGCCATTCGGGGCGCAAACGGACCGGCGCTTGGAAAAATATCGAGCTTAGTCAGCGTCTTCGCGAATTGCTTGAGAAATATAAGTTCCAAGTCTGATGGTTCCGGGCCAACGAAGTAGGGCGGAGCGGGGTGGTGCATTCAGGGATATTATTATTCCTGGTGTAATATCTACCATCGTTTATTCCCGTCATGCTCGGTGAAAATGAAAAATAAATTAATGAGACCGCATAGCGACTTAAAAAATAATTGAACGAAATTTTGTACCCGGAATTACTATATTTGCTGATTTGGGATTAAGGTTTTTTCTTCATTAAACGTTCTACTATCGATTTAAACTGCTGCGCCAGGATTTCTAAGACTCAACTACTCGGCAGTATTTACTTTCCATTTTATTTTCGAGTTGAAATCTAGTATAAATTATTCCACGACATTATTATTATGATGAGAGACTGCTGTTGACGAGCAGTTTGTTTTGAGTGTAAACAGAGTTGCAGTTATTTTATGCGAAGTTTGCTACAACAAAAATGAGACGTTCTTTCGTATATTTTGTGCTGCAGTTTTTTCCCTCCGGAATATGTATTAAAGTTCGGAGACCTTGGGGCAACAATCATTATTGTAAGCACTCGTTATTATTTTTTATTTTACTTTTACTACTGCGTAAACTACCGAACTTTCTTAACATCAATTACTTGCACGGTCCACTATCTCTTCCCGTCTCACTTCTTTTTCTCTGTACCTTTTGTCCTTCTCTTTCTGTCGTTGACATAGAAGTATATTATATATCCCAAGTTGAGAAAAAAAGTTTTCCATCTTCGACTTGTATGGAAAGTCCGTCAGGCGAATAAGAGTGAAAAGAAAATAATGACGGAGGTACGGCCCGAACAGAAGAGCTTTTTCTATTCATCTGAAAACTCTTCGTATACCTCTGCAGTTCGATCGATATTTAATCGAAATTCTGAGCGCACTTTTCTCAAATTATTATCGCAATTCTTCCGTCTGTCTCGTATACGCCACGTTGAATCCACTATCGCGTGCACTTTTTTTTAATGCTTTGTTACGAAATCGTTCGAGCATTGCCCACTCATTATTTAGCTGCGATTTTTTCCATTTGTCATTAAACAGAAATCTCGACAAGATTGGCAAAAATTGTTGATATACAGATCGAAGTTTGAACGAATTCTGTGTCCTGACCCGGACCAATTTTCTTGTCTTATCAACTGCAACTAATCTCAGTATAAACATGTACAAATCGCTGTCTTAAGGAAACAAGAAGAAAAAATATCGACGAGTTCACCTCCCGGCTAATCTTTCGGATCACCCTTTGCTTCGAAGTTTATTCTATCGACCACTTTTTCTGTCTTTTGAGCTGTACACTGAATAAGCCCACAAGGGCGTAACTTCAACGATTCCAATGCTCTGGTTACACCCATCTTTTTTTTTTTTATACTCTGCACAGTATCCGCACGATGCATTTGACCCTACCGGCAACGTTCACTATTCAAACGTTTACCAGAGAGGGATATAACGTTTATCTATAAAACCGAGCTCGAACGACCATCCGCTTAACCTCACCATAAGCGTTTTCCAATCGCTAGCCGGCGGGGAACCGCTCCACAGTAAGAGAAGATCGAGCAGTCTTTTCGCCTTGTATTTGCCTCCAATACGAAAAATGTACATACCAATGACATGCACTTCGCTTACCCGCTGGAGATCTTGAGAAGAAAAAAGACTTTTCGTAAAGATCTAGAACGATCGTAGAATGTAAGAGACTTTACACTTTGCTTACATCAGATTGCTTACGAAATGTTTATTTTGCTTCAAGAAAAGTCCAATGCACTGGCAATTTTTATTATTTTGATGATTAATTTCATATTTGCGATTGTTACAACTCTTTTCAAATATATTTCAGTTCCGTTTTTTTTCTACAAACTAATTCATATGGTGGATACCAAGTTTTGTTCCGGAAATTATTATCACATGTTAAGATTATTAGAAAAGATATTGAGAAAATATGAGAATTTTCAATATCAGCTTTGTCCAAAAAACTTTGCAGATTTATGTTATCGAAGTTTCCATCAATGAAATGCAATTTGTCGATTCATTCAATTTTACAGATTCGGGAAAGGAATTAATTATTTTATGAAATTCATTTGAACAGAGTGTTTGAACAATATTTTAATGAAGTGGATATTTTTCCATTTATTCGATTTTTTGTAGAATTCGAAGCGTATGTGTGTTTATATAAATATTAAGAGAGGAAGGGAAAGAGGCACAGATGACTGCAACCATAATCGTGAGAGAAAATTGACGTAGAGTCAATACAACGTTTTGTGAGAGCAAAATCTTTCTCGGTGTTACACTTCGATAACAGAGGTTTCTCTTCTGGTGCAGTCTGTAGAGCTGGAGTCAGTGGGCTCTCTCATTTCGTTCGGTTGTCGAGAACAGTAAACCTGAGTGAGTAGAGAAAAAGGAATGATTCTGAATCGAACAAATGTCGTGGTTCTCTAAAGCCGAAGGGGGGTGAACACGAGATACACAAACGAATAAACGGACAGGTAAAGAATCAAATGCCACAATCGATTTAGTTTCTCCAAAAATGCAGTTTTCACGCTCGTCGATAACTTTGACAGGGCAGGTGGTGAAGTTGGCTCCTTGGTAATATTTCAAAGAGCGAAATCCGAAGGTATATTTTTCGTTGAGCTAAAAGAAAAGAGCAGGTGATTGAACGAAATTATTACCTTTCCGGTTGAATTCTATGTCCAAACAGATATCGCAGGAGTCTGAACAGACACGGAATCGATCAGCTTGGATCGATTATTTCCGACCTCGGACATTTTTCGGTACCTTCTTTTTCACTTCTTCACTTTTATTTCTCGTATTAATATCAACGACGACCAGAAGGACGGACTTTTCTCGTGATTTATCAAACAACGCGATACCAGTCGAGCCCTTCTGTTCGCCAGAAGTCAATATCCCTAAATTCTTCACCCTATTTTTTTCCCGGGAATTATATAGCTGCACAGAGAGCCCTCTCAATACCACGAAGAAGCCGAAGGCTCCGCGGGGTATATCTGTGTGGAGAGGCTCAATCGTCGAAGCCCGAAAATAAATGCCAGTAGCGTGTGTAGGCCGAGGTCCGAGCAAATTTTTGCTGTCCCGAATCATTCTCTCACCATAAAAGAGCCGTAATAGTGTGTTTGCCAAGACGCTTATTTCGCCCTTGGCGGGCCAAAGAAATTTCATGAAGAAGGGATAATAGCGCGCGTATTCCCCAAGGCTAGCCATATAAAAACGTAAGGATAAAAGAACAAAAAAAAAGATCGTTTTCTTTAGCTTCTCTGAGTCGTCAATGAGTGTACTTATTTAGAAGACTTTCGAGACTCCGAAATCATCGTAACCTTTCGTTTTCAATGGAATTACATGTACCAAGCTATCAACCACGCAGTTAATAAAATGTATCTTTGCAACTGGAGCGCAATTTTATGTATTTAAACCCTACGGTTTGTACTGCAAACTATTTTCACGATCATTCGAGTGAGTTATATAAACCCGTTGAAACTCCCAAACCAGCGGTTTAATCACTGCGAGGAGACCGGTAAACACTCCGTTAGTCAACAGTATATATATATATATACATATACATATATTATTCATTCGTATACTCTACTTATATACATATAAACCTATAAGTAGTGTACGTACGGTACACACTCATGCGAGTAAAAGTTTAAGCTTCCCTCGTACTGTTTCAAGCACCGCGCATCACTTTCCTACCCTCGCGAAACTTTCGTCTCTCGTATATTGTATGAATGTACGTATACATATATATCCATCCCTACGACCAAGACTAATAGCGTTTCCACATCGAGTTTTCGGTAAAAATTCAGCCTCGTTTATGTGGCTACACGTATGCGTGTGTGTGCATGAATTTGTCTACGTGTGTTTGCATCCCCATCAACCGAGAAATGCCGCAGTGAAGAGGGTTAACCTAACTGGACCGTTTACAGCCAAGATCTTCCCTTAGAAAACGAACTTTGGCTAACCCTAATTTAGTCCACGTGCTAGACATGCACCATGGAGAATGTTATGTGTGCTGCCTCTCAGCACACACAAACCCACATTTCTTGAAGCTTTTACTCTAAGACATTGAATTATACGACCAGGCTTTGCCTGCATTCAAAAAGATTGATTCACATTTATGGGGAGTTCAGTGAAATCTCGGGAAGAGAAAAATCTTCGTTTACAATGACATCTCGAAAGTGAGAGCTTCGACTGGCTCGAAGGAATCTGACACGTTCTCTCGTTATTTTTGCGGTCAAAAGTCTCGCTGACTAGAAAATTGAGAGACAATTGAGAGAAAGAATTTTATAGCACCACGAAGATTTTTTTTCAGTGTAATTACATGATTTTCCATGATGGCTCCTTGCGAGACTTGAAGGAACGATATTGAATCAAATTAATCAATTTTATTCTACGAGAACATTGTTGCAAAAACTGTTATAAGCGAAGAATCGAGTAAATCGATCGTTAACTGACGTTAGCATTTTTCATAATGAATTCCAGGTGACCATAAGAGACGATGGAAGGCCTCCTTTATCATCGACAACCCGCGTGGTCGTTCAAGTCGAAGACATCAACGATCACGGTCCAGAGTTTGAGCAAAAATTTTACACAGCGAGGATACCGGCATCGGTGGACTCCGAAAAGCCACTGTTTCAGGTAAGGCTTATCAAAATAGTTGAAAGACGAAAATAAATGATAATAATTGAAGAATCAATTATGTATCGCTTTTACGAAATCACACCCTTGTCCAATGTGTAGCACTGGCTCGATTTTTCTAATACCTCGGTATGACCAATTGTACAGCAACAAAAAAAAAACACCGATCAACCTGTGTCTCTACCCCAACGCTCTTTTGTTAGACTGAAAATTGATAGGTTTGTCCTGTCTCCCTCGTGGATTAATCGAATATGCCATAAATTTCTTTCCATTTTCCAATTTCATTGTAAATTACGTTCCCCTCGAGTACACCTCCGAGGAACAAAATTCAAAATTCTCAATAAACACAATGTTTATGAATGTGATCGTCAATTATGGCAAATTCATTAGCGCATGTAGGCGCTGCCTCCCTGCGATATAAATATATTTTCAAATTTTACCTGCACCTGAAACCACCACCGTTCGAATAAAGCACTCGAACATTTACAAAACTATCATAACAAACAAACGCAATATTTTATTCAAATCTTCGATGCATTCATTTAAACGTTATTGAGCAAATTTGATCAAAAGTTGCAACAACCTTGAAGCAAAGTTTTCTGAATGACTTTATTCGAACATTGTCGATTTCTAATTTGCATAAATCATCAGTACACGCCAATTCAATTACACAAACTTTATTATCATTAAAAAAAAAACAAAATACCAATAGTTCGTGTACAGCGTGAGCACGCGAAAATATCACATTAAGCGCAACACATGTGAGACTTCCTTTTCACCGAGATGCACACAATCCTAAAAATTGTCTTATGTTATTATTATTGTTATTATAGGTGATTATTATTATTATTATTGTCATTATTGTTATTTTATTTTTAGTTTATTGTTACTTTATTATTATCGCGAGTTACTGCGTTGTTAAACGTTTTTTACGGTCTCTACGTCACGCGGATAAATAATGCACACAATACTTCGCGATCGGGGATATAAAAAAAATCGGCGTATTTTGATTTATATTTTTGAATTTATTTTTTATATCTTTTTTGTTCCTAACGAATCCGAACCCACGCGAGAAACGTTCGCAAGGAGGGTGAAGGAAATGAAGAGCCATTGATATCAATTAAACGGAACGAAAAACACGCGCACCCACACCAGCATAAACACTTTTACGAGTAAATGAAAACGGGGATAAAAACACGTAGCAAGGAATCAATGGGATAATTATTTTCTCATTTGAGGCAAAAAAAGGCTTTAAAAAAAGCTCTAATCTCGTTCTCGACAGAAATCGAGGAACCGCTCGCGGGCTTACGACCTCTCGATCGATACCTTACTCGAGAATGGAACTTGGGAGACATTTAGCCCCGACAGCGTGTCAGGAGACCGTAGCTTCAGGGTAAGGAACTTCGGCACGTCAATTAAAGAAACAAAACAAAAGAAATAAAGAAGTCAAACGAATAAACAAAGAAAAAGTACGAATGAAAGTAAAACCGCTATAAACTTTTTGAAATATCTTGCCCAACCGTTAAGCAACAATAATATATTTTATTTATTTATTATACTCGCATAACAATGATTAATCCCTTATTAATCAATGAAATTATTCATTTATTTAATTATTAATAATCCGTCGCATACGAATTAATGATTGGGTCGGTTAAACTTGCGTTATACTCCGGATTATATGGCTTTGCCAATGTTCTTGAATTTCATATATGTATTCATCCATTCTATACGATATCAAACGCTTTCTATCATATATACTGTACGAGGAATGTTTATACGTATATATTCACATCTATTATTCATGCATTAATTATTATATATTCGTCATTTATAAGTTAATGCAAAACCCAATGTTACGTGTATCCCTGTAAATGCCCGTTAGGGAAAATCCATGCATTTATAATCAGCTCGTTCAATCTCTGTATTTCCTCCCTGCAAGTATCGCGTTCCTTCATGTGTATATTCACCACTAATAATTTCACCGATTTACCCATCACAACGTTATCTCTAGTATCCTTGTTCCTGCATTCAATTACCGCCACGTTATATATCCTCTTTCTTCCTCTCTCTCTCCTTCTCTTTCTCGTTCACGGTTTCCACCTTCCTTTATTAATTGCCCACGCGTATGTGGTTCTGTATACTGTATGTGCAACCCCTTCATTACTGAATGTTACGTGTTTAAGTAAACATATATTTTTAAATCTTTTTATTATAAATTTTGGTTGAATTCTTACCGAACCAACGAAACAACAGTCAAAAAAAATCTTCTTATTTGTTGATCCGTTGATTATTTTATCACACAACACTTTGCACCAAACACGTGACAACTTCTTCTTCAAGTGAAAAACGATAAAATAATGTGGCAGACAACTTTATATAAAAACTTTTGTTCGTCTCTACTTCTTCGTCAGTTGAGTGTAGAAATGATATCCAACACAAGTCGTTACAGTTTTGTCACGGAGAGACATTCACTCAACTGACGGTCACGTCTTTCACAACGTTTCTTTATCCTCTTAATTTTAATTCGAAAACAAGGGATACGATTGCTATTCTGGGGGTCAATTGTTGTGTAGATTCACAATCGCTTTAATGTCAATTTTAGATTTGCACCTTAGTGTTCATTTGATCACAAAATGAAGAAGGAACTATTGAGGTTTATGAACATTATAAGGATTCAAAGAACTTACGTCGACAATTTTAATAAAATTTCCAACTTAGGTTGGGAATCTTTTTTTAAAGAAATTATAAAATCCATCGAAATTCTGTCATTTTCAAAGTTCAATTTTCTTCATTCATCAATTTTCAAAGTTCTTCAATAGTTCGATGAAAAAGTATCCACAGAATTTCGATTAATTTTGTAATTTCGTGAAAGAAAAATCCAAAGTATTGAAAGTTTTCGTAAAAATGACATTGGAAAGACGTCAGAGTATCTTGGAAAAGATAAAAAAACAAACTGAAGTAAAGAATGCGACTGTAATTTGATTCTTACGATTTCTCAAAGATTTGAAGGGATATCGATTATTTAATAGAAGGATTCTGAAGCCCATAAATCTACCGAAAATACACTGCATCCTATCCATTAATGTGACGCATGAGAGAATGTGAATGGCGATGCTTGCTGGTCGCAAGAAGCTCCGATAAATGAAAGTAAAAAGGCTATAAGTTTAAGTTGCAGCATAAAAATATATTTGTACTTATAACTCGTATTATCACGTCCGATAAATAAGGAAGAAAAGAGAGACGGAGAAACATAAAAGTAAGACTTGCAAGAATCGGAAGTGAAAGAGAGAGGGAGAAAAAAAAGCGAAGACTCAAACGTTGGAAGTTGATGCACGTAATAATAACGTATACTTTCGTTTCCAAGATTCCGAACAATTGGTATAGAAGTTTGAGTCTGGCAATATTACGTAGTAATACCCCTCGTACGGTGAAAATACTGCACGAGTTCCAATCTCGATGATTCAATGGTCTCTAAAAGTCGAAGAAGATTGTAAGGCGAATTGGCCCGTTTCATACGTTAGCCAAAAAGTATGACACGAGTTCTTTCCCCTATTTTCCAACAAATGAAAAACTTTTGCGTTTCTCTTTCTCCTTCGATTCGTAAAACGTAGTTCGTCATGTTCATTTCCGTCTCTTGTGTCAAGGCGCACTTATTGTCGAAACGTAATACGTTTTTTTTTATCGATTTGCCATTATTTTTGCGAGGTGGAAGTGGATTAAAACAAAAAAGAGAGAAAAAAAATGTAATGTGCGTATTGTAACGAATATATAACTGTGAATCTGACTTGGGCCATAGGCTGCGGGCTACTAACGTTAAAATTATTGTTTTTGTTTAATTTTGATTATCAATTGGTCGAAAGTTGGAGTAGTAAGAAGGAAAATAAAAAGCAGTAAGAAACACGTGGTATCGGGGAATTCATTCGTTTTCGATTATCTAATAATTTCGTACGTTTTTTTTATTTATTAATTCATTATTGATTAATGATTTTTATTGGTGACAGGTATTGGCGAGTGACAAGGATGTTGGTGAAAACGGTAAAATTCAATACAGCATTAAGGGTGGACGAGGGAAAGGAAAATTCAAGATTCATCCGACAACCGGTATGGTTTACTCTCAGCGTGGATTCGAGGCTGGCCAAGAATACGAAATGATGGTAAGGATTGATGACGAGAATCGAAGCATCGCAGCTTTGATCTGACTTTAGAATATTCCCAATTAATACCTTCATTCGCTTTCACCTTTTTTTTACAAACCTTCTCATTCACCATACGTTACAAGGAATTGAACTCTCTCCTTGAATTTACTCGTGTTTACCCATCGCTTCTCTCTCTTACAGATCAAAGCAGCCGATAATGGCGAACCACAGAGAAGTCATCAGACTCGAGTTTCCGTTCAGGTTGTCGAGGCTCCAAAGGAGTCTGAGAATCCACCAATATTTCGAATAAACAATCAGACCGCGGAAGTCACTGAAAGCGACGAAATTGGCTTTCTCGTTGCACTTGCTCAAGCCACCGACAAGGATGGCGATGCACTTTGGTACGACATTGTCGGTATGTAATCGTTTCGTCAATATTCTTTTTTCGATTCAATACGAAAACGTTTCACATTTCATACAATGTTGTCATAATTTTCCAACGATAATAAAAAGTTTCTATTAAAGCTAAAGAAATAAAATTTAATTTCTCGATTATTAACAAAACATTTGTCATCTCGACTCGTGGATTCGTATGTTCGATTTTTCGAACTTTCTAATGTTTTTTTATTATTATTTTGTGACTACACTGACCCACAGGGTCAACTTGACCCGGATCTTAAATCATTCTCTTGTCAGTATTTAATTTAAAAAAAATTGAGAGCACACTTGAAACATTCCTCAGCATATTCGTATCCTAAATATTTAGAAAATATGAAATTGTATTGTCAACAAATCATCATTTTTTCAATAATAAAACAATGAAATCACTGATGTAATTTCTCATTAACGTTTCCCTGTTTTTTTTTTTTTTTTATCATTCCGGCAAATGTTTCATCAGACGGAGACAAGCGTGACGAGTTTTTCATCGGTCGTGACAACGGTAACGTGTTATTAGCGAAGAGACTAGATTGGGAGACCCAAAATTTTTACAATTTGACGATATCAGTGAGCGACGGTAGCCACGAGACGCGGACGCAGTTGTTGGTGAATGTGATCGACATAAACGATCACAGGCCAAAATTTACGGAATCGACATACCGTGTGGATATATCGGAAAACGTGGAAAAGGGTGAAACGGTATTGCAGCTTCACGCGACCGACGAGGACGAGGATAAAAAGGTTTTTTACAGTTTGCACGCGGCCCAGTCGCAGGAATCGTTGAGAATATTTCACGTCGATTCGGTGACCGGTACGATAACGTTAAACGATTATTTGGATCGTGAAACGATCGAGGAACACGTGCTGACGGTTATGGTGCGTGACCAGGGGACACCTGCTAAGCGTAATTACGCGAGAGTAATCGTCACCGTTCACGATCACAACGATCACGCACCGGAGTTCATAAGCGAAATAATACAGGGCAAAGTTTACGAGACATCACCGATCGGTACAGCGATTGTCCAGGTTTATGCGATCGATCGTGATCGCGGTGAAAACGCGAGGATTACGTACACCATAACTTCCGGCAACGTTGGAAATGTTTTCACCATCGATACCGATCTCGGCTTCATTCGAGTTGCTCGCGAGCTCGATCTCGGCGCAACATCCGAATATATATTATTGGTAAAAGCAACTGATCATGGAAGTCCACCGCTGTCGAATACAGTGCCGGTTCACGTGATGATTACGATGGCAGACAACGCGCCACCTCGTTTCGTCGAGCGTGAAATGGCAGCCGAAATATATGAGAACCAGCAAATCGGAGCTTACGTTAAGCACGTTGAAGCCAGAAGCACATCTTCTTTGCAATTTGAACTCGGACGTGGCAACAGGGATGACGCCTTTTTCATAAATCCAAGCACTGGAGTTATCGTGACGAAAAATCCTTTGGATTATGAGAAAATTAAATTTTACAATCTCACCGTTTCCGCTACCAACATGGCCGGCTCTACCGCTTACTGCAACGTCATCGTTCACGTCCTCGATCGCAATGACAACGCACCAAGATTTTTACAAGCACTTTACAGCGGCGAAATCAGCGAAGGCGTTAATATCGGTTCGTTCGTTTTAACTAATCTGAGCACACCACTCGTCATCAAAGCCGAAGATGCTGACTCCGAATTAAACGCTCTCCTCAATTATGACATCGTTGAGGACTTGCCACGAAAATATTTTCAAATTGACTCGAGCACCGGGGCCATCAGGACCGTCATGATTCTTGATCACGAAACCATTCCTACTTTTATCTTCCACGTCAAAGTTTCTGATCTTGGAAAACCCAAATTATCCTCGGAAACTACTGCCAAAGTTGTCATCACCGTTACCGATGTCAATGATTGCCCACCACTCTTTTTACGCAATGATTACAACACCACGCTCTTACTTCCGACGTACAAAAACGTCGCTGTCATACGAGTCAACGCCATTGACCCTGACACCACCGAAGGCACACCACTGCGATACGATATTATCGATGGCAACAAAGGAGGCACTTTTGGCATTGATGCCAAAACTGGTTTCATAACTGTCGAAAATCCTGAGAGAATGAAAAAACATTATCTCATCCATGTTCGCGTTTCCGATGGCAAATACTCGAGCGTCACTCAAGTCAACGTCAATGTTGAAAAATCGGAAAATTCGGGACTCGTCTTTCAAGAAAATGTTTACGAGGGCACCATCATGGAAAACTCCACCAGAATCACCACCGTTGCTGTCGTCAATGTCCTCGGCACTGCCCTCAACGAACACATCGTCTTCCGGATCCTCAATCCCACCGACATGTTCATCATTGGACCAACATCCGGCGCCATTCGAACCACTGGCAAAAGATTCGATCGCGAAATATCAGACAATTACGAACTTATCATCGAAGCCAAAAGCCAAATGAACGACAGAGAGAAACCTCGCGTTGCACACGTCATTGTCAACGTCACCATACTCGACATCAATGACAATTGCCCCATGTTCGTCAATCTTCCATACTACGCGGTCGTTTCTATCGAAGCACAGAAAGGCGATGTCATTTCTAAGGTAAAATCATTTTTTTATACTTGCTTTTTTTTTTAATTTGTTAAAACTCGACATTTGTGACGATAAATTCTTGCTTTTCGATCAAGAAATGTCAAAAAATACAAGAAAAAATTATTTTCCACCATTTATTGTCACGAAAATAATTCCTTTTCGATATTTTTATTGATAAAAATCAATGTTTCAAAAATGACTATGATATCGCAGAATTTTGATGCCTTCTTAAAAATACTGGCTCGTAATGGCTTTGATGTCTGTGTTCGTCGAGACGAAATTAATAAAGTGTCTATGGAAAATTTATCGAAGGATTATAATTATATCTGGAAGCTTTTTCCCTTTCGAGCTGGCAACGACAAAGGTTCGCTAATCGTTCGGTTCCTCTTGAAAAAAAAAAATAGGTCCACGCTATCGATATGGACAGCGGAGACAACGGCGAAGTGAGATACGAGCTGAAAAAAGGTCACGGTGAATTATTCAAGGTCTGCAGAAAAACTGGCGAAATTTCACTCAAGCAAAATCTGGAGGGACACAATCGTGAATATCAGTTGACGATCGCAGCCTACGATGGTGGTGAGTGAAAAATCGATGAATTGTGAAGTGAATAATAAACTTTTCATTAATTTCTATCAAAAAAATCCATTTATTATTTTGATCCTTTCTACAATATCGAATTTTTGATTAAAAATAAATAATAATAATCACACCGTCGACTCGACGCGATCTAAATTGCATGAAAACATTTGTCTCAATTTCCAGGCCAAACACCATGCTCGATCGAGGTGCCAGTCAATGTAAAAGTAATCGATCGTTCGATGCCTGTATTCGACAAACAATTTTACACAGACAGCGTTCTCGAAAGCATCGAAGTTCATTCGCCACTTAGTCTCTCGATACAAGCACAATCACCACTTGGTCGGAAACTTATTTACAGCATCACCAAGGGCAACGACTTCGAAGAATTTGCCCTGGACTTTAACACCGGTAAGAAAAACATTTTTATTTCAAATATTTAGCATTAAACTATTGAGCGATTACCAAAGACTAAAAAATATACTAGAACAATTAATCGAAAAATCTGGTATTGCGAAACTGTTTAATTTCGTCAAAACCAACATTTCATATCGAATTTTGTAAATAACTCTACTTTTACGTCACTCAATGACCTAATTATCTTTCCAAAAAATCTACCAACGAAAAAAAAGTGGTGTCGCAATACTTTCGTTTTTACCTCTGTAGGATTTATTTTAACACGTATCTGAAAAAATTTTCTCTCCAAAATCCAATACCCGTCAGTTCTTTCTTCGACAAAGAAAAAGTTGTAAAATTTATAGCACAAGAAGAATTTTTTTGAAGCAGCAAATCTTGGACAGGAGAAAATTTGTATTGTGATATAGTTCGAAATTAAATAGAACATTAAGGAACATTTAAAAAAATTATGGTGAAATGCGAGTCAGCTTGAGATTGAAAGTTAAATACACAAATACGTTTATTTTGATTTGTCAATATTCTCGATTAAAATGCTGTTGCTGGGCCCTGGGTTAACGATGAAATGCTCCTTGAAATGAAATTCAATTTTATGAACAATTTAGAGGAAGAAAAATACACTTTTATTTCCAACAGCGAACTGACATGCGAAAACAAACAATACCAAAAAAAAAAGCCAGAAATAAAATGGCCTGAAATACCCTGTAAAATTTGTTCCCCACCACGATCCTTCAATAATGCTTGTTTGGAAAAATTAGAAATTAAAGTTTTATTGTATCTCCCTGTTTCGCAGCCCCCGACAATAACAATGGTCCTTGTGAGTATAAAAACAAACAAACAAAAATTTCGAATCAAAGAAATTAGATTTATCGGCCTGCTGTGTCGCTGTTTTATTACATCAATAGCTATTTCGCATTGCTGTGTATGCACGACATCAAGCACAAAAGAAAGAAAAAAAAGGGGGAAAGAACCGAAGCACGAAGGATCTTTTATCTGCTGTTTTATTGGCATTTTCGTGATTTATTTTCTTTTTCGTAATTGTAATTATTTTTTATTTGTATTAGTAGGAAATTTTGTTCAATGCTCGTTCTTGCCTCGGTATTCGATTGGTTTTACTGAATCATGTACATTTTTAAAAATTCTTTCAATAACCAACGAAAAAGGCATACTCATGAGTTTATTACACATTACTGCCAATATGAAACTCAGCGTAGTGTACATATGCTTCACGATATAATCTTCTACTTTATTTCACTTTTTTTTGTTTATACATATTTATGTGTATTTGTATCTATTCATTTTTTGGGCAAAGCAATTTCATTCGTGCAAGCACGCTCAGCATGTAATCCCTACTCACGTAGAAATAACTCTCTGTAACTAACGAATCAAAGTGGCCTTTGGACAATTATCGATCTCATCGCCTGCAAAAAAGCAGACTTCCATCGCGTTTCATTCATCAAGTTTCCTTCATCACTTAATTTCGTTGATTTTCAATCCCGAATCATCATTACGTCGAAACGGAAACGTTGATGAACGAAAAAACAAACAATTGTTTTACTGTTCGTTGTAGCTTTTTGTTTCCATGGAAAATCAATTTTTTTTTTCTTCGTACAAATTTGCAAATTACATTAGCAATTCAAAAGATTTCTTACTTTTTTATTTATTCACGATACATCCGTCAACATTTCTACCAGTTTTTCATTTCGAATGCTCTTTCATGAGTTGTGTTAATTATGAATTTTCATTTTGCCCATCAAACGATTGATTAAAAAATAACCAATGATCACTTTGATGATGTCTCTGTTGATTTATGCAGTATTTCCACTGTTGCAACTTCAAAATAACCGAATTCAGTAGTCGTTTTATTCCCCCTTTTTCGAGAGACCTTCCCATCGACAAAGAGTAATATCATTAGCCAAATATAATCATAATTCCATTTCCCATTCTCCTGTCGAACCATCGAACGTGGCATATTGGTTATTGACTTCAAAACCACAAATTGAGTTAAACAAAATTGAAAAAAAAAAAAAAACGTAACGCTGGCTTAACGTGAAAACAAACATCATAAATAGATTAAATATTCGTTTAATAATTATTGCATGAAATTCGAATGTATTCCTAAAAGCCAATTGATATTTCGGGCATTCATAGAAAGCATCGATCACAATCACTCATTCGCGAATTTCGCAATGTTTTAGTTTTTTTGTTTTTATTTTTTTCTATAAACACGTACATTTTTATCACACGACTGCATTCATTAGTGTCTCTTGGTATCGACGAATCCGATTAATCACGATTGATTATTCATTTGAATGAATTTGTACATAAATATTCGTGGAGATGTGTAGTCAAATTGATGCAAACAAAAATGAAAAAAACATACACACGCAATATCGGATTCGTCGTTACGGCAGCTGGATAGTGCTTTGGGTCTACAACATTCTCTTCAATAAATTAGGTGTAATCTATGTGGTGGATGAACTGGATTATGAGCAAAAGAAGCAGTACGAATTGACTGTGAGAGCCACGGACAGCGTGTCAGGTGTATACGCAGAAGTTCTTGTCAGTATTCTCGTTCTTGATGTCAACGATTGTCCACCCGAATTTACCCAAGATTCGTACAACATATCGGTCTCGGAAGCTGCATCCTTTGGAACATCGATTCTAAAAGTTGGCTCAAGGGACAACGATACCGGTAGGTTTTTTATTTTTTTCGTCTATTTTCAATCGTTTAGTAACAAAATTTAAACAGTTATTTTGGAAAAAGATTTTACTGGATCAAATTATGATATCAAATCAACGTAATTTCCATAATTATTGCGAGAACAATAATTCAGCATAAAATATGCATTGCAATGATTTTCTCACAGCAAATCATACTTCGGACATAATTCGCTAATTTCTAGATATTACCAAATATTATTATTATTATTATTAATAATATTATTGTATTCGATGGGAATCCGTACTTCAATTATTCAATTTGAAGCTTCATGTGGTTCGGTGAACCAACAAATTATTACATATACGAATTATTATTATCAATAATTTTATTTCGAATTACGGCGTTTCGAGAAATCGTTGAATAATATAAATTTTACTTTATGGTATATGATCTACTGTACACGAGCGAGTGAATAGTATGCCCTAAAACTTACACTTCAGAAAATGAACAACCTTTTTCTAATTTTAACTGATACGACCTTCATAGAGTTTTTTTATAAATATTTCCTGTTCTAATTAAGTTATAAACTGTTTTTCAAAAGGAACACACAAAAAAAGCTTTGGTAAACTTTGATTGAAGCCACAGAAACCAAAAAAATTTTTGAATAGAACGACGAACGTGAAATTTTCAAGTTTTTCTCCTTACAATTCAATTTTCTCTCAATGGAGAGGAAAAAATTCAGGATGATGGATACTTTGATGAACGAATAATAGATTATTGGTATTTTCCAAAAAGTATAATTGTTTTGCATATTGAATCGAAAAAAGTTGTTATTTTCAAGAAACTTGGGAAAATTGTCAAAAAGTTTTTCTAATCGAAAGACATAAAAGTATCAAGAATTAACAAAATGAAAAAGCTTATAGAAAAAGTTTGTTCAATGCGATGGTAGAGAAATGGCTGAGTAATTTGTTGTTAAAAAATTGCAGGAATAAATCAGCAGGTCCGTTACGCGATTCAGAACGACACAGAAAACAGCAACGAATTGTTCCACATAGATCCGGAGGAGGGAGTGATATTTTTGAAGCGTTCACTGGACCACGAATCACACGATTCTCATCACTTTACAGTGATCGCAATGGACCGTGGTGTGCCAAGTTTATCGAGTACAGCTCACGTTTGGGTGAGCGTCGTCGATATGAACGACAATCCTCCTAAATTCGAGCAGCCTTCGTACACCTGCTTTTTGTCAGAGCACGCTGAGCGAGGTCAATTTGTGACGGTGGTTTCAGCGAGTGATCCTGATTACGTGGACGAAAAGTTGACGTATACAATCGTCGGTGGTAACGAGCAGCAGACGTACAATATCGATCAAAATACTGGAATAATATCGTTGATAAACATGCAAAATTTTGGAGATCAAAAACTTCGACTGTTGAACGTTTCGGTGACGGATGGAGTTTACACAAGTTTCACGAGAGTCAAGATCGAAATCTTGCCAGCAAATAGACACAATCCAAAATTCCCAAATCCACTGGTAGAAGTGACTGTGATGGAGAATCAATTGCCAGGTCGTCTCGTAACAAGTGTGTTGGCCACCGACGAAGATTTCGGTGAATATGGGACAATAATTTATTCCATACCGTCCACTCTCATCCGCGAAACTTTTGATATCAATCGAATGACTGGAGAAATCATCACGAAGAAAAAACTCAATCGAGAAGCTCAAAAACTTTACGAAATTCCTGTGATGGCAACCGACGGTGGCGGAAGATCTGGCTTTGTCATTGTTCGCGTTAAAGTTGGTGACGAAAATGACAATTCTCCTGTTTTCCTTATTCGCGAGTACAAAGCATCGATTCATAGCAATTTGTCCATCAACACTTCGTTCATGAAAATCAAAGCTCACGATGACGACGAGGACGAAGCCGCGAGAATCGAATACTCCATTTTCGAACTACAAAACTCTGAGACCAATAATCTTTTTGGTATCAATCCTACCACCGGTGCTTTGTTCCTCGCTAAAAGTGCAGTTCCGTGGGGTAAGCATTTCATTGAATTTTTCTCGTACTATTATCCCATTTTTGACAATCGATCATTTTCTCCAAAATTCTTATTAATATTCGGTTTCGTTGTCCGTAACATTTATGGCATTTGGAGTTTATAAATATCATAATCTGTACAATTTATGCAAAAGTATTTGAAGTAAAAATCGCCAGAAATCTGTGGTGACAATGAATCCGAAAGATTTCGAAAAATACGATATCGTTGGTGCGATTTTTTGTCCGTATTCCAATGACGTAAACTTCCAGGCCACATTTCTTTCATAAATGTTTATCTTTTGAATCATTCACATCTAAATATGCCGAGTTATCCATTCTAATTAATATTCAGCATAATTATGGAATGAAAAAAGATTTAAAGAAAGGGTCATACGAAGAATAAAGAAAGGATGGTTTGTTGAAAGAAGAACGAGGTGTGCCTGGTGAAACCATTAGTAAATTGCTTAGGTTAACAAAAAATGCCTTGAGTGACCGCACCCTAAAGTCTCTAATCAGTCGTCCACATATTGTTTTACAGAAAACCAACTATTTGAGTTTTTCATCCGAGCAACGGACAAAGGTTTGAAGCCTCATCACGCTGACGTGCCGATAAGCATTTACATAATGTCACCGCAGGACATTCCACCAGTGTTCGAGCGTAAAGAAGTCAAGTTTTTCATGCGAGAAGCATCGCCAGTTGGTAGTCCAATAACGAGAGTAAAAACAGTGACGAACACAACGGTCACTTACAGAATAGTGTCAGGTGACGAGGAGAATCCAACTTTCTCGATCGATGCTAGCGGTCACATAACCCTGGTGCGACCTCTGGATCGTGAAGCGAAAAGCAACCATTTGATAGGCGTGCTTGCCGAGACGGATTCGAGTCCACCGTTGACGGCGCTGGCTGAGATATCGTTACAAGTACTCGATGAAAACGATCATCCTCCTAAATTCGAGAGCAATCCTTATTTCATTAACTTGGCAGAAAACGTGGAAGAAGGAACTTCGATTCTCAAAGTGATAGCTCACGACGAAGACCTCGGAAGCAATGGCGAAGTTCGTTATTCGTTTGGCTCGGACATTGGCGAGTTGGCGAACGTTTTCACCGTCGACGCTTACACCGGTTGGGTGTCAACGTTGATTGAGCTCGATAAGGAAAAGCAGTCGGAGTACAAGTTCCAAATAGTGGCGACTGACAATGGCAACCCAAAACATTTTGCCAGAACCTCGTTGCACGTCAAACTCAAAGATTACAATGACAACGCACCGTCATTCGTGGAAGATCGTTACGTGGCCAAAGTGAACGAAGATGCTCTTCCAGGAACCGTGGTCGTCAAATTAGAGACGATCGACCGTGACACCGACCTCAATACGCCAGTAGAATTTTATATTACTTCCGGTGACCCAAGGTCACAGTTCCAAGTTCGAGCTACAGGCGAGGTTTACGTTGCCAAAGCACTGGATCGCGAGACCACGGATCGTTACGAATTAAACGTCGTTGGCACCGATGGAAAATATGTTTTCGACACGAAAGTCAGTGTCGAGATTCTTGACGTGAACGACAATCCACCGTATTGTTTGCGTTACAGATACCGCGAAATTCTTTCCGAAGGTTCTCATCCTGGCACATACGTGTTATCAGTTTTAGCAACCGATTACGACGACGAGCCAAACGCCAAGCTGCGTTTTTACCTCACTGGCGATAACAACGACAAATTTTCTCTTGACAAAGACACCGGTGTGCTCAAAACCGTGGGACAGTTGGATCGTGAGACCCAAGCGAAATACTCACTGACTGCTCACGTTCAAGATCGTGACAAACCTGTTTGGGAATGTTCTTCCCAGTTGGAAGTTCTCATTTCCGATCTCAATGACAACGCGCCTAAATTTACTATGAACGCGTACAGCTCGACACTTCCGGAAGACGTTGAAGTTGGCACTCTCGTAACTAAAGTTCACGCAACCGACGACGATATCGGTATTAATCGTAAAGTAAGATACGAGTTTATCGATTCAGCCGACGGACATTTCTTCATTGCTCCTGACAGTGGAATCGTCACTTTGGGCAAACCATTGGATCGTGAAACCAAAGCCATGTACAACGTGACCATCCAGGCTATCGATCAAGGGACTCCACAGTTGGCGAGCGTCGCTGTGCTCATAGTAAATGTCCAAGACATCAATGACAACCCACCGGAATTTACGTCCAAATTCTATTTCGCACGTGTCCCCGAGATCGACGCAGTTGGCACGGAAGTCGCACGTGTTTTGGCGACTTCGAAAGACACCGGTGTCAACGCTGACGTTTATTATTCTATCGTCGGTGGCAACGAGCACAAAAAGTTCCAAATCGATACGGATACCGGTGTCATCAAGATATCTGAACAGTTGGATTACGAAAGAGCGAAAGATTACTTCCTGACGATACAAGCTGTGGACGGTGGGATTCCACCGTTGAGTAACCACGCCACAGTCAACATAACAGTCACCGATTGCAACGACAACGCTCCGATCTTTAGCGAAGTTTCGTATCGCGCAGCGATACGAGAAGACGCGAAAGTAGGTGAACGGGTTACACAAGTCTTTGCCAATGATTTGGACAGCAATGAGAACGGAATCGTCACTTATCATATCGAGCGTGGTGACAGATTGAAGCAATTTATCATTGACGAAAAAACCGGAATAATCTCGTTGGCCGGAGCTCTAGATCGTGAGACGATATCGAGTTACGTTCTCGAGATCCACGCCCGAGACAGCGGGCAGCCGATGCTCCAGAGCTTCGTGATGGTTGACATCGAGATTTTGGACGCCAACGATAATCCTCCGTTGTTCTCGCAGCCGAACTACACCGCGGTTGTCCAAGAGGACAAACCGCCGGGTCATACGATCTTGAAATTCGTTGTCAACGATGCGGACGTGGTGCCGAACGCTGAGCCCTACACTTTCGACTTCCGGTCGGGTAACGAGAACGATGCTTTCCGTTTGGAACAAGATGGCTCGCTCCGTACAGCCACCAAATTCAACAGCAGAGTACGAGACAAGTACGTTCTCCATATTCGCGTCTTTGACAACGGAAGTCCTCCACTTTACTCGGACGCTTGGGTGGTCGTTAAGGTCATCGAGGAGTCTCAGTACGAACCGGCGATCACCCCGCTCGAGGTCATCGTCAATTCCTACCTTGACGAATATCCCGGCGGCGTTATTGGCCGCGTTCATGCAAGCGATCGCGATCAGTACGACACTTTGCGTTACGCGATCGTTCCATCAATGCCACATCCGAATACTGATCTGTTCCAAATTGATCCGAACGATGGAACGCTCGTGGCACTGCCGAGACTCGACGTTGGCGAGTACCGGGTAAACGTGAGCGTATCGGACGGCAAATTTGAGAGATACGCTGTTGTCAAGGTGAACGTTGATCTAATAACTGAAAAAATGCTGGCGAACGCGGTCATAGTGCGTTTCCGGGAGGTAAGTCCCGACGAATTCATTCTGAGCCATCGCAAGGGTTTCGTAAGGACGGTCCGGAACGCTATGAACTGCAGGCTCAAGGACATCGTGATAATAAGTGTTCAAGCCTCCACCGATGACTCCGTGAACCTCATAAAATCACGAGCAACGCGTCAAGCTGTTAACAACGATCTCGATCTTTTGTTTGCCGTGAGAAAAACTACACCGTCCATCGGACCTACGGGTTTTTATTCCTCCGAAAACATCCGAGAAGCTCTGAATCAGCACATCGAAGAGCTTGAGGAATCAACGAAACTCGTGGTAGAAGAGATCGTCCGATTCAAATGCAACAAAGGTTACTGCGTTTATGGCGATTGCCTCGATCGCATCGTTCTTGATCAGACGATAATCACCCCGGTGTCGACTGACACGATGAGCTTTGTTTCTCCCCGCCATCGTCATAAAATCGAGTGCACTTGCAAAGAGGGTTACGCTGGCAATCATTGTGAAATCGTTGTCAATGAATGTGCTACCGATCCTTGTCCACAGTTCAAAGTTTGCGTTCCAGACTCTTCGGTCCAGGGCTACACTTGTCAATGTCCCGAGGGTTTCGCCGGGCAAATATGTGACATTGACATATCCAAGTGTCACGATGAATCTTGTTACATTCCACGCAATCCAATATCGTTCAGTGGTAAAAGTTACGCCCGCTACAAAATCGACAAGACAAAGTTGCGGCAAACGATAGAAGATCGTTTGAGTCTGTCACTGCGAGTGAGGACGGTTCAGCCGACGGGAAATCTCATGTACGCGGCGGGTAAAATCGACTACAACATCCTGGAGATCGTAAACGGCGTAGCACAATACAAATTCGATCTCGGCAGTGGCGAGGGTCTGGTCAGAGTCAGTAGCGTTTACGTGAGCGATGGACAGTGGCACGAGATCCAATTGGAACGTGAGAGCAACAGCGCGAGGTTGACTGTAGACGGTAAACACGTTGCCCATGGTTCAGCCCCCGGAATCAACGACATTTTGAATCTACAATCCGACGACCTCTATCTCGGTGCGGAAGTCAGGCAACATCCAACGATTTTGGGCTTCGAAGACGTGCAGCGCGGGTTTTACGGCTGCATGGATGACGTCCGAATAGCGAGAGTTTCGGTGCCGCTTCACATGAGCGGAGCGAGCAGCGTCGCCGTTTTGAAGCTTTTCGCCAACGTCGCGTTCAGCTGCGACACCGCGACGATTCTCGTTCCACCAGGAGTCTGTGGTTCGCAGCCTTGTCAAAACGGTGGCACGTGCCGGGAAACCAACGACGAATCTTACGAGTGTCAATGCCACGGACGGTTCAATGGCATCACTTGCGAAATCGACAGCGACCCTTGCGCATCATCTCCTTGTCTTTACGGCGGCAGATGCAAGGTTGTTCCTGGCGGAGGTGATTTCATCTGCGAATGTGCCGGCACCAGCCTCACCGGTAAACGCTGTGAATTTGGACGCTACTGCGGTCCCAATCCCTGCGTCCACGGCGGCATTTGCGAAGAAGGCAACAACGGTCCGATCTGCAAATGCCAAGGTTTCACCGGCGATCGCTGCGAACTCGACATCAACGAATGCGATACTAATCCCTGCATTAACGGCGGTACCTGCGTCAACGAAGTCGGTAGCTATCGTTGCACCTGCCCCCCAAATATGACCGGAACCAATTGCGGAAATCCTGTTTATTCGACACCCATTATCTCGGATCCTTTCAACATCACGTGGGAGCAACTCATGTGGATCGGCATCGCTCTCGTTGCCAATGTTTTTCTCATTATCATCTTCGTCTGCTATCGAAAAATTCGGCTTAAACGAACACGAGCACGTGCCAACAACATCAACAACGAGACTAGAAAACAAATCGTTTTGAATTCGGCGAGACCACACGAGCACGAATTCAAGCGCAGCTCCAAATTGAGCAACCTCGAAGTGATACAGGTGAATATTTAGATATTTGCTATTTGCACTAAGTGTTTCTAATCGCTGATGTTTTTTTTTTTTTAGCGTTCTCTGTTTTTTATCTGATTTTCATTTTGAAGCATGGAATTTATCAGATTTTCTTTTATTTGTTTCTTTTGTTTTAATTCATCTCGTTGTCATTCCTGATATTTATTTTGCTAATAACGCCGCTCATGCCAAACTTTTTAAATCCAAAAGCGAATACCTACAAAATATAGACTGATGGAAATGAATTTAGAGACGAGAGGTAAAAAGATAAAGAGAGAAAAATTAAGAAAACATCCAGAAAAACCTGGGCTTACCCTTTGGATGTTGAGTTGGACTTTTTGTTCCCCTTCCACGATTATGAGAGTGTTGTGTGATTTCAATTGCAGAGAGAACCTCCCCAATGTCCTCCCCGACCCGCTTCCTATACACCGAGCTCGAACAACGAGCCTGCTAATTATGGAACCGCCGCGGCTGTAGCGCTCAACAATCTCGACACTCTTCGAAGTTACGGGAGCGCTGGTGACGAGCTTGAAAATTTTCCACCTGATTATCTGAGAAATCTCAATCGCAGCACCCCAGTGCCCGCTGGAACGTTAACTATTGGTAATCCAGTCGGTGGTAACGCAACGGGAAGCGATACGGACAGTCTTCACAAACCCATGTGGCAGGAACAAATGCATCTGGCCTCCTTTATCACCGATACTGCCAAAATTAAAAACGGTAAGTTTCTTTCCCAATCCAACGCAAACAAACAAACAAAACCAAACAAGTCTTACCAATCTCTTGGGGAGCAGAGATTACTGAATAAGAACCTGGAAAGGACGAAGAAATGGAAGACGAAATGGACTCTTGATTCAGATTTAAAAAAAAAACAAAAACCACCTTTGCATATTGTTCACTACCACGCAAGCTCGATCAAGCTTCTATGTATTATTTTCATTGAGTTTTTATTCACGCTTGCCGCATGCATACGCGGGTCTCATTGCCTGTTGATTAGCTTCTTTTTCATTTTTTTAAATATTTCTATTGACATTTTTTATCGCGATTATTGATATTCCTGCATTTTATTTCGCTATTCATTATTGTCATAGATTTATTTTCATTTATAAATATTCATTTAGGCAGTTATTTTATTCGGACGTATCAATTTTTTGCCCTGGGCAATAGATGTAGGAATATTTATTTATTTATTTATTAACAACCGCCTGTGTGTCTCCTCCGTGTGTGTACTAACAGACCTGAAACGAGCGAGTCCAGTGGTACCAGAGCTGACCACTGGAGGACTTCTACTAAACTCTACCCGGCGGACTCCTCACGGAGGTGGGACTTCCGTTGCCTCCCTATCGTCCATCGAGGATGATCCTCGCATCGTCGGTGGTAAGTCGATGGACAAATGCCTTCGTCTCTCACTTTCACTTTTTCTCTTACCTATGTTTTTCTTTGTTTTTTTTTTTTCCTTTTTTTCATTCTTCAGTAAAGCTTGCCTTCGCTCCAAAATTCCTACAGTCAAAAATATTCCTTTTTTTTTTAAATCCTGCTTTGTATAAATACCCATCATGTAAATTTTGTGCAGCTAACAGACAATTCGAAAAGAGTTTTCCTCGTTACGAAAAAATTGCTATTGATTTTATACCCAAACGTCAAATTGATTTCAAAAAGTGAATTTTCAAATTTTTGTTCTTATTCGAATCTTGAGCAATTACGTTGTAAGTTATAGATACAATTTTTTATTTGCAAATGACTGGATTTCTGCTTTTCTATTTCGAACTTTGGTTTTTGTATTAATTTTTATTCGGGATTAATCTCGTGTTGAAGGGTTTAAGTTTTTCTTTTATTAATTTTTTCAAAACGACGCTTGTAATTTTTGTCAGTAACACTGAACTTATCGACAAGAAGCTTAAAAGTTTATAAGGACGTAACGAGCGAAGTTTCACTCAGTTGTTAAAAAAAAAAAACGAAAAGCAAATCTAACGGCATGTGCTTTGTTGTCAAATTGACCGTTCGTTGTCTGCAATGCTTTTAGGGTATCACTGGGACTGTTCAGACTGGGTCAGACCGAGTCAGAATCCTCTTCCTAACATCACGGAAGTACCTGGCAGCGAGGTTCCAGACTCATCGAGTTTCCACAGCAATGAGAGTAACGAGTCCAACACTCATCAGTTACCAACGTGTTAGTAATTCTTTTTTTCTCAAATCTCATATCTTTTTTCGATTCCAAACCTCCAGAAATGTTTTTTTCATTCCTTATTCAATTTAATTTCAATTTTTTCACGTATTCACTTTCGAGCTTGTTATTAGTTTCATTAAAATCTTTAATTTCATTAAATTCTTGATCATTAATGAATTATTATTTATTATTATAATGAATTATTGAATTATTTGAATTAATTAATTTACAGTGCACGGTCCAATAGATCCAACAAGAGACATCGAGACCCTGAACGAGGATCAAGAGTCCGAGTACGTGGGTGATTCGGAGTGTGGAACCGAGTTTTCGGAGCACTATCATTGTCCGGAGACTCAGAGGTTAAATCCATTGGACAGTGGTGGGGAGGGAGAGTACAAATACAAAGATTCGAACAGTTATTTGAGACATCCAAATTCCTATCTTCCGCATTACAATATCCACACGGATACGGAGAACGAGATGAATCCACTGAATGGTCGTCTGAGTACTCTGCAATCGGACGAAGAGGAGGAAGAGGAAGAGGAGGATGAAGAAGAAGAGGACGACGTAGTGCCTTACGGTTTTCCGAGCACCCGACGCAACCGATGTCACAAGGGCGACGATATCGATGACATTGGCTCGGTAATAACGACCCTTGAAGAGAGAAATTCGTTGTTGGGCGGTGGTACGAGCAACAGCGATTTATCGACGAATTTATGTGAGATTGATGATTCCGAGTACGAGATTAACGATCAAAAGACCAACGGACGTATGTGGCTCTCCGGTAACAGTATAACACAAACTTCAGTGTGACGAACGCTCCCAGTAAATTGAGAAAAAAACAAAACAAAGAAAAACTGAAAAAAAATGTCGTTCGAAGCACGATTTTCTTACTTCCGATTGTACTCGTTATTAGGAGAAAAACGAAAACGAAAAAAAAAAAACATCAACAACAAAAACGAAGTGACATAGAGCCAGAGATTGGACTCGCGTCGGTATTGCAATTTTGTAAATATATTTTTAATCCTTTATAGATAAGAGCAGTCTGGCGTGGCAGGCAGCTATTTAACGAGAGACTGAATTTGTAAGATGCGAGCTAACGCGAGCTGTTCGATTTAAATTCATCGTAATTACTGTTGAATTCGAACCGTAACAACTCCAATCGCTCTATGCTTAATGCGTTTACGTGACCTACACAAATAGTAGACAAAAAACGAGAAAAACACACAGACACACACACACACACCCACATCTCCTGTCGCAGTTACCGAACATCTTTGGGAGATATTGGAGAGTACTTAATCCGGAGAATTCTCACGAGACACTTTTTTCTTCTGGAGATATAAGGAAAATAAAGAAGAAACGAATTTGGGAAAAAAGAAGATGAATGCCTAATTTGAATTGCGAAGGAAATCGAACTGTTGAAATTTTGCAGCAAAGAAACAACGTTCTCGTGACAATTTCAAAAGATTACGATGAGGATGAAAGATTATTATTATTTTCTTCCGTTGGTTGAAAATGAGAAATGAACGAAAGGAAATCTAAAGGATTTTAAAACTGCTGAATATCAATGAAAAATTGTAAAGAATCATGATCGCGTCAAAGAGACCAATGAATATTATTTATCTTAAAAAAAAAAACGAATAAGCGTGTATGCCGTTTCATAAGAATTATTCGAACACTCATATTTCCCTTGCAAGAGGAATTTAATATATATAATAAGTATGTTTACGTATTTTTTACTAAACGATAACTGATCTTATTTTGAATACGTATAAATGTTGAGAAACGATGAAAAAATGACTTGAGTGCGATAAAATAAAAGTAAATACGATCATGTAGGAATAATAATCGATGAGTAAACGCACTAAGTAACGATACAGTAGAAAAAGAAAACAAATACACGCTGCTTTCTGGTGTGTGATCGATTACGTTGCTCGCTTTTCACGACGTTTGTGAAAAAAACAAAACAAAACAAAACAAAAGACGAGGTTCGACGCGAGAGTTAATAGTTGAAAGATATAAAATAAATATAAATATAATAAATAATAAATATAAATGAATAAATCATATTTTTACTGTGATGATAATAATGTTTATACGATGATCAAATAACTATGACTTGTATTATAACAATAATTGCAATGTTAATTATGCAACGGTTTATAAGGGCAGATTGAAAGATCACGGTGGACGTAGTTCCTCCTGTTACGTCTATGATAAATTAAGTCAAACTTCCGTTCCTTCCATTCCCATTAACTCATGTATCATTTATATATTTTAAAACACATACACACACAAATATATACATGATATATGTATAAAATCATTGAAAATTTGTCATTATTAGCATATTCAGCGTCATTGCAATAACGGTGCTACCTACGCCCGATTAAAATCTCAATTAAACGTGAATTATAAACATACAATAAGACTGCACAGCGATGAGAGCCATTTCGCTGTTCATACACATACTGTCATCGCCATTACTGTTTTTTTTCTTCTCTTTTACGAACGTGTGTATATCAACCGATAAATACACAACTTCCCATTGATTCGTTGTATCATTTTCCTATTGGAAAACGTTCTTTTTTTTCAATAGACGATCGTAACATTTTAGCGAATAAGAAATTACTGTTAACTGCCAATTTATTTCGATATGCCATATAAAGACTATGCATTTTTCTGCGACTAACTTAGTAAGTTTATTTGATAATATTGTAATTTTGGTTTTTTATTATTATCGAATGAAAATAGAGCTTCATTCTTTCGTAAGAAAGCCCTATACTTCCCATCCGAATTTAGGATACGTTGTGAGAATTAATTGTATAATGGCAGCTTTACTGGGTGTGGATATAAATGTACGTGTAGAATTTTGTTGAAAAAATTTGCGATTTATGTTCCTATTGTCTAGAGGAAAACAGCGATTCCCAATAAGCACTTCGTAAATTAATGAAACGTATTTACGCCTATGATTACTACTTTCAAGCCAGGGTCTTATTTATCATTTTTTGATTTTGTTTTTTTTTTTTCGTTTTTATTATTCTCTTGCTGACCAATACATTTCAATCATCCAATGTAAACTTATCAATTTTTTTTCAAACGATCCTCCACTTTCTGATCTTTCAAAACTACGCGTAAAATCAATACAACAAAATAGAAACACACACACACACACACACACACTCACGTGGACACACAATTGATCTTAGATTATTTATTCTATATTAGAATGCGGGCTTAAAATGTACAGTTTATTTAAAGAATCGTATCGAAACGGATTTTCGAATACGTATCGAGCTTAGTTATTAATTGAGCATAAAAAAATCATTCTGATGAATGGAAATTTATCATTTCGAAGAAAATAAAACGAAAACAATCGATTCGACAGTGGCTCACAGAAAAATCTTCCTATAACCTTCAACTGAGCTTAGATGGAATTGGTAATGATACTTTTTTTTTAAACGTCTGTATAAAGTATTTTTATTTTATTTTTTTATTAATTATTATTCGACATCGCAAGAATAGGAAACTCCCGAAATTTGGTTGTCAAATTGACATTTTGATTCACGATGAACCAAAACACTTCGACATTCAATCATTATCATTAAATTTTCATGAATGATTATTTGAAATATCAAAAAATTGAAACTATCGTGCGACACTCACCACACATTATCGTGTCATTATTTAAGTAACAAAACGATAAATGGCAAAATGGGTACAATTTCTAAATGATCCCCGTTAAGCGTTCTGATTTAGAAACCCCTAATATAGTAATACATATCGATAACGAGAAATGTCAGAAAAATGAGGAACTTGACTTGTTATTAATAATAAGGCTAATAAAAATCAATTTGTACAAGATCAACCTATTGTAATAAACAAACGAATCTTGCCTACGTCTTTACTTTTTATTTATTCATCAATATTACCAATTTCTTATAAGTTATTAACAATTCTGGCCAAATAAGAATGCTGTTCGGAATATTTGAAAAAAAATAAAATTGAGTTTAGTGTGTCGAGGAAATCTAGGATGCTTTCCAAATTTCAATGAAAAACGTCAAATGTGACAGTCGTAAACCTTGAGGTGAGTGAATATTTTTAATGTGTGGATTTTGATGAAAATGGAGTGACAGTTGTCATTGTTTCGAACAAAATGGCCGTCACGATTTTGAGAAAACTTTTTGATCAATTGGAATTTTCTTTTGTTCTCAACAATGCGAGTGTCGTGAAATAAAAACACTTTCTAATTCGTTTATCTTTCATTTCAATGAAGATTGCAATGTTCATGCGAAGGCGACAACAAAATTTGCGAGTGCGTTAGAATTTAGAATAAATGAATAATGAATTTACGAATTTTTTCTCACGCAACCAAGTGCTGCCATCCGTAAGAGTTCAGCGAATAAAGAGTGGTCGTTAATAGATCGATCTTCACCCTTTCACCTTCGGCCGGTACACGACGTGCAGTTGATGCTCAGCTGATGGTCGAAACCCGAACGAAGCCGCTCGAAGAGATGCAAGCGCTAAGAAATCAAGACTATGCGGACAAACTGAAGAACTACCGAAAAACACTGCCACTGAAGATCCTCATGGTCACGTTCGCTCACGTAGACCGTTGAACGTCCCCGCACGATATCTACGCCATTATTTTTCTCTCACGTATTGTTTTTCGTTCGAGCTTTTCGGTCAGCGGTGTGAAAGTGAGAATTGAACGAGAGGTTGACGTACTAACAAGGGATAAAAAATAAATAATGAAGGGTGGAAAAATAGGAGCGTCGAGTCTAATGTTGGTAAGTTTTATCGGCAATCGATAAGTTCTCGATTCTTGACAACAATTATAAGCCCTTTCACTTTTTTTCGTTTGTATCCCGTGTTTGTTTACGTTTCTATGAGAATTGGTAAGGGCCGTTAAAAGCTTCGACGCCTTCAAAGAACGAAAGCAAGTGAAAGTGAATCTTTGTATAGTTTCGGTTACTAATGTTTAGTAGAAATGACTTTGTATACTTAGCTTCGGAAAATCGAGTTGAACTCACACTGGAACGGGTTGTTATTACGGAGAATATGCAGTTGTCACAATTTTCTGTTCGAAATCTTCAAAATCAACAAGACTGTGAAATATCGATAAATTCGACGGATTTTAGAATGCGAGTGATTAAAAAAAACAATAATAATTATTCTTAACAAACTCATTTATTAAAGTACTAAAAGGGGTTTTCTTCAATTTAACAAAAAATCGAAAAAATTACACAAAAATATCGAGTAGTATATAATATTAACTAGAGTCTCGTTGAACTTTACGAGAAACGAACTTCTATGGCGCCGAGTCGTATGTGGTCTACGAACAATTGTCTCTTATGTTTCAATGCATCGTAGCAATTTTTTTATGAGTTAAATCATACATATGGACGGGGCAGGGTCAAGGAGGACCACGGACTTGGCCAAAACGTAGAATCGCAAGCGTAAATAAATATATCGTTAGAAAACAATGAAAAATAAAAGAAATTAAAAAATCAAACTAAACATGTATAAACACTTTGAAACGTCGGACGATCGTCAGGACTTGGACAAAGTCGTTATTAAGTCTGTCCATTGAATAATTTTATCATCAGTTTCGTATTATTATCGCAGAAAAAAGGGAGGAAAAAATCTTATTCCTAAAATTATTAATAATCGCGTTGTAGTTACGAAATATCCTTTGTTTTTCCACATTTTTGCCACTCTTAAATATTCGCTCACTGGTTGCCATTCGTGCCTCGATTTCTTGTAATCCCATGTACCATTTAGTCAGCTTAGTACGAGGAATTTTTCAATTTTTATGAACTTTTTTTTGAGAACAAATGAATATGAATATGTTTTTGAAAAAATTATATTTTTTTTCTTCTTCAATGTTTCTTTCGATCCCTACTGATTTTTCAATAACTTTTTATTCAATCAAAACAAAAATAAAAAATCGACCACATTCGTTCTGTTGCTTTCGAGGAATCGAACGCCAGACCTTGTTTGTTGGTAGAAATTTCGCGGAATTAGATACTCAACTGAAAAAATGAAAGCTCTGCGAAACCACGACGCCGATAGATATTCTGTGATAGGCAGGCGACCCTTTTTCGTCGCTACTCTGATCATTCTCTTGACAAAAATCCCTTGTCAAATACATTGAATTCATTCCATGAACTTTTAAATTCGTAGAAAAGCTTGTAATCCACACAAATTTTCAGAGAATACGGCCGCCTTCGCAGCTGCGATTATTTTCCGCTTGAATAGTCGGAAGAGGGAGGAGAAGAGGATCGTCCATAAACTTCCATCCAATAACACTTTCAGCTAGGGATTATTATACAAAATAATTAGAAAAATGTACAAAATTCATAAAAATATTAATAGTTACATAGTACGAATTACTTTTATAGGTAATTATAATAATTAATGAAAAAACGACCACGTAATTATAATTCTACAGTGTGTGTATGTGTGGGTGTGATGTTTTTGTTTGTGTGTGTTTTGTTTATTTCCCGTTTCGTTGTGACCTCATGCCGTCAGTTAGCGTCCACCGTGTCCAGACATTTCACGATTTATTCGAGTTCTCATTTACACGATCGTCATTCAGAGGAGTTTTTTCTCTGTATTTCGATTGAAACGAGCGTCGTTCCAACGATTTTTTTTTTATCGCAGTACCGAGTTCTAATTTTTTAAATTTCTTTATACACCGAAGATTCTCTGTTTCGTAATAACCAGTACTTTCCCGAACAACGACAGTAGATAATATACATTTCTGTTGTGCTCCGTAAAGGATTGTTTTCTAACGTCGTTAAAAGCGGTTTAAAAAAATGCCAACAACTGAAAGCAGTGCACATCGTGTATAAAAAAGGGTAAAAAGTTGTGTAGGTTGCTTAAATAAAGAATTCGACCAGCTAATTGAATTCTATCATCGAAGAGGTTGCTATTTCGAAATGTGTATTTCGTCCAAAAATTACCTGAATCGTTCGAATCTTTATATATGTCTAAATTTGTCTTATTTTGAAAATAGAAACGTGCATGCGATATTTAGAGAGTAAAGCGACGTAAAGCGTCGAGATTGTTGAATAATATGGCGACATTTGTACATTCGTCGGTCGAATATCGAACACATCGAAATACATTTTTTTTTAAATTTATTATCGACTTCGATAGATTTTTCCGAGGAAAAAAAAATATATGTATATATTTATAACGATTCATGCGTTCCCATTCATTCCACTCATACGCTCGATCATCGAAACACGCATTCGAAAATCCGTAAACACATGCAAACCGCGTTCGTTTGCCTAGTTTGATAATAAGGAATTTTTTGTGTACAAACTCATCGCGAAGCTACGTGTTTATTGTTTACTGTTCCGCTCGTGGCCCTGTGACGTGCGAGAGATCGTAAAGGACATTTGCATCATGCGATACCATCGAACGTTTACCTCGACAATCTCGCTCAATCACTTTTGGCTTCCGCTGTTGTTTTATTTCCTTCAAAAAATGATGAAAATTCGCTACGAAACATGCCGTGCAATATATTTATAAATAGAAAATCGTAATATATAAAAGGGCACAGATATAATAAGTAACAAGTATTCAAATAGAAACGAAATGATGACGGGGCTCTTTATTTTTGTTTGTTTATTATACGTTATTATATGAAAAATACGAACGAACAAACACCTGACATTCCAGTACTCGGGTAATACTGTACGTTCAGCTAATTAATATTTATTATATATCTAAGATTCGACTAACCGGCACGAGAACGAGGTGAGAGGACAGAGTCTAACAATCTCGCTACTTTTTTTTTTGCTTCATCTTCATCGTGCCGGCAATTATTATTTCCAAGGTTTTTTATTTATTTTATTGTTGTTGTTGTTGTTTTTTTTTCTTCTTGCATTCAATTTACAATTACAATTATTAGTCTCCAGAAGACGCCGCGAGATCGCACGATCACGTATTCGCGTGAACAGTGGATGTGGTGCGCAGCGACATTACCAGTTTTTTTTCCACGTTTTTATTTTTTTCTTTATTTTTATTATTTTTCTTTTTTCGTTTTTTTCTTACGTTTTGTGACAAAACGACGATAGAAAGTCTCGCATTTACGTCCCCGCGCACCCCAGGACCATTATACACGGACAAGAGTTTTGTCTATCGCAAGAAAAATTCATATTTTTTTTTATTACTTTAGAAATTACTCTAGAAAGGTGTATTTTCCAGCGATGCGGGAGCGAGGAGAATCCACGAAGTTTTACAAATTATTATCTTCTCGATATATATCATTCAATTATTTTCGAGATTCAAACGAAAATTCGTTACTTCGCTTCATCTTGGCCAAGGTGCGTCTGTGTGTCTCTAAATAATTCGATCTTTTCTTATTTTTTTATTATTCTTGTTATTCATTTAATAATACCAAGTGTAATAATCATAATAGAAAAAAATGCATTTTATAAGAAATTATGCTCGCAATTTATCAAAATCTGATATAGTCTTCATTCGTCGTTCGTTTTCATGATTCATCTATTTTTTTGTATTTTTTTTTTTTCATTGTTTTTGTAAAAGATCGTAGACAACTGGGGATCCTTGGCCAGAAGTGCTCATTCCTTCGCATCGAGCCAAGTTTCAAGTACAACAAAGACTCGATGATGTATTTTCGTGTTTTTTTTGTTAAATATATTTATATATTTTTCCCACTTTTGTTTGTTTGTATTTTTTTTATTTATTTATATTTTTATTTATCAAACTGACACTCGAGTGAAAATCACGAGATTTTTAACGCTATTTTAGGGAGGCCGAACGATAAAAAGCTATAGCTTCAACTCCGGCATCAGTTCGTCGGAGTCACGAGATATGAAAAATTCACGCTACGAACAACTTACGATCGAATGACAAAAATGTTTTTAAGTTCCGTTAGAAAAAGGTAAAAAATTGCCGCATATCACACGATCACGCTCGCACGTTTTGTTTTTGGTTTGTTTTTTTGTTTTTGTTTTTTTTTTTTCGTTTTTACCATCTTATTTCCTCCCTCTCCAGAGTCGCCATCTTTTTCTTTAACGACACGCGCGCACGCACCCACACACGCACTTTCTCACGATGCCTTTCGTTCCAATGTTTCCTCTCACGGGCATCCCAATGTCACACCTGCGCGCGCACACACACATACACAGGATGCAATATACAGTAAATTTTTCTTACGAATCCGAAACGTTCTTCTTTTACTTGCCTTATGCCCACTTTTCTTCGACACGTACAATTTGCACACATTCACACTCACACGGACACAATGTATTCTCCGATGAAATTTCGTTCTTTTCCTAATTGTTTTTTTTTGTTTTTTTTTTTTCTCTAATCGATAACAAAGTCTAAAAGTAAGAAAAGATCAAAACGTTTTTCTTTATATGAAGAAAAAACGCGGAAAATTTATTTTTATTATCGCTTCGCCATTACGTACGTTTTATATTTTTTTATTTTTTTTTTTGGACACAAGATGAAATTATGGGGTCGTTCCAATTAAATTGCTTTGTACCCAGAGTGTCGTAAAATTTCTCTCTTCGCTGTGCTTTCATATCTTTTTATCAATATATTTGTTTTTTGTATTTTTTTGTATTTATTAATTTTTGTCTTTTTTTATTTATCAAATTCGCCAAAAACCTCTCCGCATAATAATTTTATATCCCGAGAATTATATATACGATCGTTTTGTACGTTTAAAAATCGCAAGTAAAATTTACAGCGAGAAAATAGTTTTGAAGAACATACACACACACGGGAACACACGCGACACTCTCACATCTATGAACAACAAGAGCGATCGACGTTTTTGTTATGTTTTTTGTTTTTTTTTTTTTTGCATTTTTTTTTTCAATACTTTTTTTTGTTTTCATTCAAACGACAAAAAAGGAGGACACTTGTTCCTCAAAATTCGAGGACCTAACGAAGACGTGCGTGTACCGCGGTGGATATACAAAATTTTTTTCTAAGCGTATGAATAACTCGGTTTTTTTTTCTTTCTTTACCCGCGGTTGACCTTTTCTCAACTTTTTACTTTTTTTCAGGTTATTTTCGTGTTCGTTCCTTCCCCGTTTGTTTTTCTATTATTCTCTCGTATCCATCAACGCCGTCACGCAGACAACACGTATTCCTTTACAAACTAGTCGATTATTTAGAAAAAAGAACGGTACAAAAGATTTTTTGTTTTAGGAGCAAATTGGCTAGCGCGCGACCGATATTGCATCTCGCTTCAATCTGGTCACGTTTTTATCTTTCTTCTTTCACTGTTTCTTTCTCTTTACATATTCAATTACTTTTTCTTCGAACTCAACTCTTCGCGGTTATTATATCCCATCATATCGATACGACACTATAATAGGGGAGTAATCATTAGCCTTGGACAATTTCCAGCTTCATCATATTCTCTTTTTTGGCTTAACGATTTATAATAATCAATACAAAAAGATAAACTTACTTTATCACCGTTTTTGGTAATCAACAACGATACACTCTAGCACGCATTTGTTTTTGTTTTGCTCGTCTCATTATTAGCATCTTTTTTTTCCACTAAATAATGATCACATCACGAAAGCCATTTGTGAATAGCTCCTTCGTGCTGCGAGAAACTTTGAATAATTTCCATTTTGTCTTTTAATTTTGGTACATTTTCGTCTCTTTCGCATTTTCTAACGAATTCGTAAACACGTGCAATGAATTTTTTGAAGGTTATGATTCTTACGTTTGCGCCACACGGTACGCTGACCAGTTGTTCGATCGCATTGGACGCTATTTTTCTCCGGTATTTGTTCTAATAAAGTGTAATCGTTGTTAAAATGTTCTCAAATTTGTCCTTTTTTTCTTTATATAATTGTACGAGAGCACGCATATTTCTCATCGTAAAAAACAAACACGTCGCGAAATAGGTCGACAAATATTCTGGGATATATATTATTTACGAGAATTTCAATATCGTTAGAATCGAGCGAGATTTAAAAACATGACGGTCTCGTTAACTAGAAAACACACTCATTTTTTTGTCAACTTTTCTATTTCCTCTCGTTTCACTCACTCATTTGTATATATGTTTTTTTTTTTTTTTTTTTTTAATTCTATCGACTGTCCGCTTTACCGTTCGGTCGCATGTTCTAACCCACGTTTCGATCTCCTTGCGTCGTTGAGACGTCGCAATCGTTGATCTTCAATTGAAAACAAAAACAACGAAAAAAAAAAACCACTTTTCCTAAATATTTCACACTTTATTCCAAACTATCGCTCGCTTCATCTATTCCTAGTGGGTTTTGCAGGAGATTACGAAACGCCATCGGCGAAACAGGAAAAACGTGATATTTGACTTTGTTTGTTTTTTTTCTTTCTTTTTTTTTAAATAAAATCGTTCCTACGCACCGATTATATAAAAAAATATTGATATAATCTTGTTTTCACAAATTCATTCGTTTGAGAGAGTGATATTTTGTGTTATGCATATGAATAATAAATGTTATCACAAAAATAACCTACATGTTTTGGACACTACTCGATGTTTATATTTACTTATTTTTCTTGTTGTTGTTTTGAATTGGATATTTATTTTCCCACAATTTCGCCGAGGTTAATCCTTTTCCTCATCGTCCTTCGAACCCTCGTTTCCCTTATAACATTGCACTACTCCCAGCTGCTTCGTAAAAGTCTTAGCTATTTTTGTTTTATTATAAATTCTAGTCTCTACATTGCGCTAGGGCGCAAATATGTTCTCTTCCTCTTTCGCGACAGAGAGTTTTTCTACCTTATAAAAAAAACCACAAGGTAGAGTTATTACATTTTTTTCTTATTTTTTTTTTGTTTTTATCGTTTCTTTAAAGTGTATCTATATAAGCGTGCGATTCAGTTCACGAATCCGACGACGACGACGATTACGACGTACACGCACGAATCTTTCTTTCGATTAATTTGACTAAGAACAACACTCGCGCAACATTCGCGAAATTCACACTATGTATATACTCATTCTCGGTGTAATAAGAACGCTAAAGTCGATTATCGTAGAGTCGTTAGGGAAGAATTAATATTTAAAAAAAATATATAAAGTAATCAAACGATGAAAAACATAAAAGATAAAAAAACGTCAAACCAAGTGAACTGGTGGCCATTTTGAAAGAAAAGAAAGAACGAAAGAATAAAAACAACGTTATTCCAAACGCGAGACGAAAGAATGTAGGATTTTTTTCAATGTTTCAATGTATCGTAAAAAAGTGGCTGAATTTTGTGATCTATAAACTCCTTTCCCGAGGGACAAGAACGTAGGATTTGTATTTTTATCAAATAAAATTATTATCGATCGATTAAAAAAAATTATTCTGCAAGTCTGTCCTACTTTAAACGTCAAAATATCAGAACTCAATTTCGCTTTATTATTGTTTTTCTCTCTATTTCGTCGTATTTAATGAGCTCGATGCTGCTGTATCTCGGGCCTACTTTTCGATTCCGTGCTCCACTCACCGTTGCCACCTGTCACTGTCAAATATGTATCTGCTCGTATCGATCGTGTTAATGTATAACCATGTATCTGTTCGTGTCAATGTGTTTTGTGTGATTGCGATTTTTCTTTGGCATGTGGAGATCTCTACGATAGTGACGTAAAATAGTAGCAAAATAGGGTCCAATTATAAATACAATATTTATATGACGGTAAGAAATAAAAAATATATCGCTTAAAATAGTGTAATAATAGTAGTAGTAGCGATTGATATAGTTTAATAAAAACTATTCTGTAGGTAATAATATCTATAAATCGTAATATTCGCAAGAAAAGAAAATTACAAAAAAAAAAAAACGAAGAAAAAAAAATATATATATGTATATATCCAGAAATACATCGTCAAAGGACGAGTACAGTAACGTGTATTCAAATATAATAGTAGTGACGGCGGTGGTAATTTCTAGGAAGAGAAAAAAAACGTGATTCCTTTATTTCCTTTCCCCCCTCCCCCATAATTCCGAGGAAAAAAATAGTAAATCACTCTGCACTTGAACGTTTCGCGAAAGACTTGGGTGTAGGCGTCAGCGTGTAAGTGTCCGTATAGGTTAGTGAATCGCGAATTCACGACTGCTATTCACCGCGTGCAAACGTTCGTCGCGATTGTAAATAAAAAAAAACGAACAAACAATATAAAACAAAATAAGAATAAAAATAATAATAAAAAATCAAAAGACAAAGATAAACAACAAAATATAAGACGAGAAAAATAATAATAGAGTTATAATAAACGCGCAGATTTTCAGACATCACGCAGCCCTTCGTTCACATATATAAATATACGTGCGAGGACAGATAAATTCGTACGCGTACGAAGTCGTACGGTTCTATAATCGTAGGAATATTCATATATCTGTGAACACATGTATTATTCTATAATAATATGTATATATTAACAAAAAAAGGTAAAATAAAAAGAAAAAGAAAAAACAATATTTTGACTCTCGCATAGTGCTACGATATTATCTACAATTGTAACGCAATAACTTGATATAAAAAAATAAAAATTCATTTGAATTGTCGCAGCGATAAGATTATTGTATATATGTTTGTATATTCACGTAAATGTACATATGATTTTTTTCAAATATATGTACATTTATGTCGATATACGTATGTGTATATATGCATGTATAGTATAAATCTAAAAGGGCAGGGAGGTGGGTTTAGGTAGCAGCGGGCATCTGTACTATAAAGTACTCGTAAAGGTACTCGTAGTGTGTATAAAGTTTATATTGCATTCAACCAGATAATATGTTCGTGTACGGGTATTTCGTTTTGTTTTTTTTTTCTTCGTGTGTGCACTGAGAAAAAAATGTTGATCAGAAACAAAAAATCCAATCGAGTTGAAAGAAAAATAGTGGATCCAAAGACTTTTGTTTGTCCATTTAATCGAAACTAGAAATCGTTGGTTCGATGATTTTTCTTTCAACTAAAAGTCATTTTGTTCGTGGAACACATTCTTTTTTCTCAGTCTTTGTATATAATTGCGACGTTTTTCGTGCACGTGACATTTCGCCACGACAAATGCACCTTCGCTTTTGATAAAATGAGTAACTATATAGCAATCGTTAAAAATTGCGTATTTATCTGTCATCCGGTGTTCAGTTGTTTCTTATGTGTGTGTGTTTGTGTTTTTTTTTTTTTTTGCCTTTCGTCAAACCGATCCTGTTCGAATATCACATTTGCGATTGTTTGCCAAAAACTTATTGGGACGTATGTTAAAATGTGTGACAATGGAAATATATGAATAAGGAAAATAAAAGTGTGAAAAATCATAAGACGAACATAATCGAATGGAAAAATTCTTCGAACTTTGGGGCTGAGCGTTCGATCGAAATGACTTTTTAATTAAATTGGCTAAAAACTGGAACCGAATTATTTCTCATTTTACGTACGATCCTCGTCAGTTTAAATAATAGAACATTTTTCTTTTCCCGTTGTACAAAAAATCTTTCTCCAAAGGTAAACTTGCCGAATTTTGCACCGAAATTTCGTATACGCGAACGAGACTTTGCCTTTACGTTGAACAAACACATATTTCCACATTTTCATTTAAACTCTCGCGCACCAGGAGCCACAGGCAGCCACACGCACTCACACATACACTCGTTAAACACTTGCAAAAACATGACATCCCTCCCTTTTTTTCTTTCTCCTCTTTTGACATAATCTTTTGCTTCTTCGTAATAATCGTGACCACCGACACTCGCGATCACTCGCATACCTGAACTAAGATATTTAGACAAGAATATAACAGCGGTATAAAAAACTTTTCAACACTGAAAAATACAAATCTATCGTAAATGACTACCATTGTTACAACCCCCTCCCCAATACGCCCTTTTTTTCTCTCTCTCTTCTTTCTTTGTTTCTTTGTTCACGCCCCTCTCGTATTTCCTCGTCGACTACGCGAAATGATTTTATCTCATCGGTCACATCTCCCTTCGTATTTATAATATTTATATTCATTTCGCGAGCACGACAAAGCCCTCGCAAGTTGTTTTATTTACGATCAAATCTTTCGTTATTTCATTCTCGTCAATAATAATTCATCGGAGCCTCGTATTATTTTTATTCTCTTTTAAATCCTGTTCTCCTCTTCGATTAATTTTCTTATTTAGCCTGTTATCAAGTGTCATCTATTTCGTTTATTTTATTGATTTAACGAACTTGTTTCCAGTCGTTTGGGTTTGATGCTTTGTTTTTCTTTTTTCGTATCGTGCAATTAGTACCTAATTTCAATTACATCCTTCGAAGGTCTTCAGGAATATATTAAATATTAAAATCATTATAATTACATATATATAAACACACACACACATATATATCTATATACACGCACACGCACACAAGTTGTTGCATATACATTTATATATATGTATGTAGTGTCCATCATAATATATATTTATATATATTATATATAATGTTTTATCACACATATTACAAAGGAGGTGAAGATTCACACCTAACATTTTATCGTTAATATTATATAATCGTAACTATTATTTTGTTGTTATTTTCTTTTTCCCCATCGATCGAATAATTGTCCTTTTATGAACCCTCCCGAAAAATCATACGGTCGCAGTAGTCGCGGCTGCTTTTAATGGTTTATCTGCTTTTCAAAGTGTTTATTTTTGTTTTTTTTCTTTCTCGGGGCTAGATAGTGTTTTGTTTGGTTGTTTATGTTTGTGTGTGTGTGTGTGTGTGTGTTCGTTATAATTGACGCGTCGATTAAATGGAAATGTAACTCTTTACCGAAAGTCGTCCCTACTACGATCGGATATTCATTTCGTACTCGAATCTCACAACGGGTCGTTCGGATTTCATCGAATTTGTCGACGCGACAACTAGAAGGATCTTGCTCCGTGACTGTCTTATCTGTACATCGAATTATTTGTGATTTATAGATTTTTTTTTCTAAATTTCTTTAACCGGCTCTCGCTTTTGCTGGGAGATTGTTTGTTATTGTTGTTGTTGTTGTTGTTGTTGTTTTTTATCCGTCATCACATTTAGGCTCTTTTTTGTCATTGAAGTTTAATGCTGTTGTTTCATTAAATCGAATCGTTAGTTTGTAAGATTTAATTTATCTCGTAAGAGTCAATACGTTTATGTGTTTACTTTTTCTTCTTTCTTTTCATTTGTTTCATTACGTTAAAAAAAGGTATAAAAAAATTAATTTGCCTGCTCATCGAACAGCAAATAATTTTTAACGTGATATCGCAATTTATATATTATTTATAGAGCCACGCATGCACAGCTTACACAACAGCAAACGCTGCTCGTTTATAGTCTAATAATTATTCAAAAATCTTACGTTTTTTTTTCTTTCTCTCTGCGTTATTTTTTTTTCCTAATTAAAAGAGATTTTGTACAATTTAAGATTTGAAAAGATATTTCGAGATAAATTAATCGGTTGTAAGCAACAGTGAGTGTCAGAATGAAACACACGAACACGTAGAAATTTTTTTCCCCCACTTAGATTGACTATGTATACGACAATTATATTTACAGTTGAACTCGCGTTTCGCAATATCACGATTACTTCGTTTACAAGCTAGAGAGACATGCATACACGCACACACACCCACACACATTTTCGAAAATTGAATCGGTAAACTGTTTTGTTATTATTCGTCTCGCGGCTTGGTGAGCTCGCGTCAAAAAAAATGCTGCTCCTTTATTTTATTTTTTGTTGTTTTCTTATCTACGATTCGATATTTGTCTACTTTACACGAGTGCACGCGTGGCCAAATGAAGAGAAATGATTTTTTGAAAATATCTTCGTTACAAACGATTCGAAATATCTCTTTACTCGGGATCTTGACGATCGAGTCTTTGTTCGCGTCGAAAAAATTTCAGTTTAATGTACGCGTGTGTACGAATATAAATACATAACCTTTGCTTTCTACACGATGCGGTTTTATCGTTTTGAGATTTGCTTTCTTCAGCTTGTTTCCCAAAACGAACTGATAATTGTTTACTCTTATTTCGTTAATATCTTTTCTTTGTTTCGTGTATTCAAAATTGCACTAACTAACGCTCGAACGTATGTGTTTACGTCTACCCTCCGGTCTTATTATGCGCATGCGCCAAAGTCTCAGCTGTTAGCTCTGAAACAACTCGTTCGATCTTATTCGTCTTATCGATTTCCGTACGAGCATGTGTCGAATATAACGCAAAATCAGTTTTTTGTCTGTGTGTTTACGAATTTAGTGTGTGATCACTCACGTGGCACGGACGTTAGCGCGATCATTGTCTTTATTAAACGATTCAAACGATCATCAGTATAGGAATTTTATTTATATCGATTCTTCGCCATTCTATCACCCTAAGGAAAACCAAATACCGTTACAAAATCTCAGTTTTCTCGAACTTTGGCATCGCCATAGATCGCGAAACAGTTGGAATTCTATTCTAGAAATTCCGATGAAAAATTCTTTAAACTTTGTGTCAAAAATCAAAAAAGAATCGATGAAAAAATATCGTTTCACGGATTTTCGTTTGTGTTCGTTTTCAGTGTCGTTGGGAAGGTGTCTGGTGAAATGTTTACAGTGACGTCCAAAACAAGTGGAACAAAGAAGTAAAGAAATTTTTTGCACCAAATTGACTTAGCTTTCGAGTGAGACGCGGTTAATTGAAAATGGCTGATTTGGTCGAATTTTTGAAGCAGTCGGAACGAATCATCGTGTGCTACTCGTTTTTTACGTCACTGCACATATTTGTGTTTACTTTGCCTCCTTAATAATTTCGCCTCGTGCCGGGGCCTGTTTATCATCGATATATGCATTGCAATTGCTAATATGTTGATTTACATCGCTATTACATTTTAACTTGACTATTAGATAAGCGTGGGCCACGCGCAAAAAAACTTTTGGCTCGATAATATCGTGGGTATGAGGGAAATGGATCGAGTTTATTGAGGGGGAGAAAAAATTGGTTATTATTGTTTTTCTCTTTTTGACGAGGAGTGAAAGACGAGAAATTCTTAGACTTTCCTAGTCCCTCGCGTAGCCCTCGAGAATATTTAGCCGATGAGACGCATCCGCGTTGGTTTTTTTTTCTACCTATGACAATTAGTCGACCTTTTCGGTCGACAAAGAGCGTTATGTACAAAAAGGAGACCAAAAAAATAAATATTTATGTTATGTGGAGTTTACTTCGTTTCCACGCTTACTCGTACTCGAGCTAAACTCTTTTCCTGGCTTTTTTTTTCTTTGTTTTCTAAGTTTTTCGTTCCTTTTTCCTTCGGTCTATTGTTCTTGTGTTTTTGTTTCCTGACTCTCTCACTTTCACTTTCACTTTCACTTTCGATCTCTCTCTCGCTCTCTTTCTTACTCTCTCGCTCTATGTTTAAAATCGATCATTTTTCGTCGCAATTCACAAAGAAATAATTTGTCATCAGCTAATGGGAGGTTCTCTTAGTCAAACTTCGTACCACGGTTATTCGGAATTTCGAAGCTTCCGTGGTCCGTCAATATTGCGTTATTTCCCGGCAAGTTTTATTTTTTATATAATATCAAATATTATGAGACTCAAGAGTCCGATTGAATCCCGTTAAGAAAAAACAAAGAGTCTGCAGTGTTGTTGCATAAGTGGATTTGCATTTGCCAACGTGTACGAATTTTCGAACTAATCGTGTAAAATTACAGTTATGATAATATTTGCTTATGTTTTTCTTTTTCCCGCAGCTTAAATCTGTGTAGAAAATATCGTTTCCGAAAAAAGTGATACACATTTATTTATTTCGTGTGAAAGTTATTGCAAAGATCTTTCGATCTCAACTATCGGAAGATTCGACGCGAAACCTCACAGTTTTGTATTTGTTTTTACATTTTCCTTATTCATTTTATTATTTTCAATCAAAATCGTGAAAATTGATTGCTAATTGTTTTCGTACGCACTTCTCGAACATGTCGTCGAGGCGTGCAGCTCGAGTTTCGATTCACTGTATTTTCCTCTCTCGTTTTTTTTTCATTTCTTCATCACAGTGTTAATATGTATATGTCCATCACTGCGTAAGAATCGATACAAGAGAATTCAAACTGGAGAATTACCGGCACAGCAACAAAAACGATCATAGAAGTGAATTTTTGCCATTATTTTCAAACAAACTGTAAATTTTCATAAAAACGAAATCAAATCTCTTAAAATTTATTTATGTCAATAAAAGTTTTCGTGATTTCTTGTCGAAGCATAAATTTTCAAGGAAATCAATTGAAAAAATTTCTACGTCGTTTTCTTGAATGAAAATTGACTTTATTACCAAGCAAAGTGTCAATTTTCGCGAAAATAAAATAAAATCTCATTATTATGATTCATGTTATTTTGTTTAAATGAAAATTACAATTTCGCTTAAGAATAATGCCAAAAATTCAAGATTATCTCTGATTCTGATCGCTGTAACAGTAATTTTTCAGTTTTCATCATCTCCGTGTCTATTGTTTTATTTCCTTGGGTTTAATCACTGTGATCAATGATTACGAATGGTTTGAATATAGATACAAAATAAATGAAATAAATTGCGGTGGTCGGTACGAAAAGGACGCGGCCCGAGGCTCGAAAAGTTGAACAACGCGATTGCACCGTTTTGTTGATTATATACACCAAGAATTTAAAACGTGAGAATAAAAATGTTGTGGTTTTGTTTGTAAGTTTTTATAGATGATGTATTCGTATGTGTGTGTGTGTTTTGTGTAAATGTGTAAGTTTACGTGGGTCTGTATATTCGTTAATGCTTAACTCGACCGCTGCTACTGCGGATATTTAAAAGGTACATTGGGTTTCAATATGTAGGGACAAAGGGAGAGGTGATGGATAAGGATTTATCGTTTGAGTCTCGTTAATATAGGACTTGGAGATTTCCTTATTTCTTTTTCTTTAACCATCTTATGTTTTTTGTTGTTGTTTTAAATATAGTAGGTAACTGGATATTTACAAGAGGGGCCATGCGTCATAAGAGGTTGATAATTATCGAAGCCTAATGAGTGCGATTAATAGTTGAAGAATTCGTGGACCGAAAAAAGGAGAGAAAAATATTTGTTCGAAAAAGTTCAATAATCAATTTTTCGTCTTGTTCCTTGTTTTTTTTTTTTCAGCTCCACGAATTCTTTCCTCTTAAACCATCATCGAAAGACATTCGTCTCTTTATCTAATGCAAAATTTATCCTCGTTATTTGCACTTGAAATGTCTCACGAGCTCGGCCAAAATAATATATCGACGTTAGTCGTTAATTCATTTAGAAAAAGAAGAAAGTTTTTAAAAAACTAAGTCATCTCGAGTAGTTTACTTTTCCCACCATTCTTGACTTCTTTTCCTTTTTTTTTTTTTGTTTCTAATCGTTTCGTCGTCGAAGAATATGCGATTTAACAGTCAAATCGTCATTTCGTTTACGTCTCTTTTCCCCATCGAGATCGTAGAGATTGTCAGTGTAAACAAACAAAAAAGTACAGAGACGACAGACAGAATGGCGAATGAGAGCGCGGGATCAGAGAAATATTAATATTTATATGTATATATATATCGACATTATATATACGTTATGTACATATAAATGTTTTGTTTTGTATTTCGTTTAATAATATATATTATATATTTATATATACGTTGTGTATATGTACAAATATAAAAATAAAAAAGAAATGAAACGACTAATTGAGAGAAATGAAACAAAGAAAAGAAAGAAAAATAATAATATGCTAATTTAAAAACGAAACGAATGACTATTCGATTGAGCGGGAACGAGATGTCCGTTTAACCGTTCTATTAAATTTACGTTGCGTTTATTTATACACATAAAAAGTTTCATTTTAAATAACAAAAATAAAGACAAATTGCTAAATAATATCTAGCGTTAGTATCAGAGCCCATTTGTTTGTTTTATTTTACTTATGTTTATTTCTCATCGCCATTCCGTTCGTAACGTAGAAAAATCTTGTCACAATTTTCAGTTAGCAATTTTTCACATCCAAACTTTCGTTATTATTTTCGACTTATTCATTAGCACAATCGAAACTGCGAATAATAATGTTATTGTTTTGTTTCTTTCTTATCCTTTTTACAGACTGATCCGAAAGTTTCATCGCAACTGAAATATCACATTGAACATTACAATTTAAGTGCAACAATTTTTCTTCGTTAGATCGCATCTTCTCCGTTCTTTATGCAGAGGTGTTATTTATTTTTCTTCTTTTCCTTCTAATTCGTTTATAAATCGTGTCCTAATTGTTTCCAAGCTTGAAACGAATTCTTATGTCTAAATTGTGGTAATAAAGAAATTGCCTAATTTATCACCGTCAAAGCAAAGCTTTTTTCGTTCTTTTGCTTCTTCGGTTATTTATGTATAAAAAAAAAAACGACACGTTCAGACGCATGAATCGCGCATGGCTCCTCGTCACCTCATTTGACCTCCTGCTTTTTTCTCTGCTTATCACGTGTCAAATTTACTCCTTTTTTGTTTTTCTCTAAAATCAGTTACGATGTTAAAATGACACAATTCTCGGCATCGTCTTTGTGGCTCTATGCGATTATCTCCGATTATTATTCTCTCTCTCTCTCTCTCTCTCTCTCTCTCTCTCTCTCTCTCTCTCCCGCTCTCTTTTTCTCACTTAATGTAATCCTCTCTCCATTTCACTCCTTTTGTCCCTACATTGTTATTCCCTCGTATCTATCTTACTTGACGGTAAAGCTCTGTCCCTCTTTTTCTCTTTCGTTCTTATATCTTGCTCTAGGTCGTCGAACTCATTGATCCAAACAGTCGATCGCAGCACTCGACGAGGAAAATGTTGTTGGTCACGAGCTCATGGGCGAAGAAAAGTGTTGATCCTCGAACGACGATTGGGGCTGTTCGTTCTTCCACAGTCTTCGTAGATTACCGAAGAAGAGTCTAATGAGGTTCGACGTATCCGCCAAATAATCGTTCGTTCGTGATGTTAAGCTCGCCGAATAATTATCTGCGATTGCGACAACTTTCATTTTCTGGCTCTGTCTCCCCCTCTCTCTCTCTCTCTCTTCCTCCTTTTTATTCATTTGTTTTTTCTTTTCATCTGCACTCAGTTTTCGTTGCAGTTTAAGTTTCACTCGTTGGAAAGATCACCAAAGAATTTCATGACTTTTGAAATTCTTCGGGCTCCGAGAAGAAGGCTCCCCGCGGTTTGGCCGAGGCACAGAATCGACGTTTGCTCAACTGTTGGTTGTTTGTTTTTTTCTCTTTTTTTTTCTCTTACGTTTTTTCTTAATTACCCAATTTTAAGGGATTCGAGGAAAAATTCGGGTCTACTATATGGAGGGATACGCAGTAGTTGGAGTAAAATTGGAATAGCAAGTGAATAGAATAGTCGTAGTAGTGACGATCGAGTAGTAGTAGTAGTAGTAGTAGGAGTAGTAGTTGTAGTAGTAGTAGTAATAGTAATAGTATTAATTATCATTATTATTTTTCTTTTTTTTTCTCGTTTAGTAGTAGTATTGGGTATTTTTGGGAATAGCAATAGAAGTTTGCTTCTTTTATTTCTTTTTTCTTCTAGCAGTTACTGTATAGGAGAGACAGATTTCGTGTTTTTTTTTCTTCTTTTTTTGGGACTTTTTTGTTTTCAGGAGACTCGAGAATGTTTGAGGATGGAGTCGATATTATTGGGAGGATATTAGGCAAATAGAGTAAGAACGAAAGAAAAGGAGAGTGAGAGAGAGAGAGAGAGGAGGGCTCATAGGAGTGGTAGTTAATTAGCTAGGGCCGCGAGATAATTAGAGTGGCAAACGCAGGCTTGGGCCGTTAAACCCAAACACTTGGGGTTAACACCAACGAAACGGTACGGCACGAGGCCTATCTGCACCCTCCTTAACCAGCGGCTTGTGAAACTCTCGACCTGGTCTCGAATGAATTGTTGCCCAGCAATGCTCGCAGTAGTACTGAAAAATAATAAACATTACTTTTACTCCAGTTTTCTTTTAAAACAACTTTCGTTTTAAATGTTTGGCATGCCTATTCAAAATGGTGACACGTTAATGATATTTTGATAGTTTTTTTCGTCAATTGTACTGAGGCTGGTTGACAAATTTCAACAAATTACAATGAACCGTTTAAAGGATGCAGAAATTCTTACTTTTAACAAATCTACGTGTAGTTTAATGGGAAAAATTTACATTTAAATCATGGTATTAAATTTTTCAAGGTTTACATTTATGTTGATTGGATATTTAGAAATGAATTTACGATAGAATTTTGGATACGTTCTTAATTATTACACTATAATTTTTTTGTGCCATAAAAATGGAAACTTGGATACGAGATTTTCGAATACGAAGTTTTTTGTACTTGAAACTTCGAAAAAGTATTTCTTGTAATTTGATGTTGAAATCTACAGCGTGGAATTTACTCCATTTCAATGTTTTTCTACGAAATCTTAGATTTTAAGAATTTTTTTTTAAAATAAAGTCATTTTGCAAATGACTAAACTCACCTGGAGACATGTGACGTTGGCGCAGAAGAAGGGAGCAAATTTGCCACTGCAACGTTGACCCTGACATTCGTCGCACATCTGATCGTCGAGTACGTACGGCTTGACCTCGACCTGACCAAAATCAAAAGGAAAAAAAAGTCAACTACTCTGCTCGGAGCACGTGTTATATATGTACATAGATAAAAGTTCATGTATAGCAAATTATTTCGAGGAATCCTAAAAATTCGAGGGTTCTAAAATCTTCAGTTGGTTATCTTTACGATTTTCAGTCTGACGGTATAAAATGAACCAAAGTTCTTTTTTTTCAATTGTTTATTTTACACAATTCTGTTTTCAAGAAAAATCAAAGTTATGCAGTGTTCGGTTCGCATTAAAGAAGACGGTGTCAATTTTCATTTTTATCAAAGTAAATATATTTATAAAGTTTCAAAGAAGGTTGGAGTTTTTTGTTTGTTTTTAGTTCAATTGCGATGTTTCAAATTTCTAACCCAATAATATTTGTATTGAAAAACAACGAAAAAAAGTCATTGTTGCAAAATATCAAGGGAATGTAATTTTTTTTTCTTCTTAACTCACCCTTTTGTCAATGTCGCCATGCTGAAGCTGAACAAAACGCGCGGATATGGCGCTAATGTAACTCTGCTGATTACTGAAAGCCACTCGGCCAGCGCCTTTCGGATATTTTAGCTCAGGATCTGTGTCGATTCCAGCGTAACAAACGCCACCGTACAATCGATCCATTATCATAGCCAATTCGACGGCTTTGAGAGGCCGTGGTACACCACCAACGAAAACAGTTTTTCGTGGATCCAGAGGCATTGAAGCATCGAGAACGAAATCTGCGTCGCTCAAACGCCAGGGTCTTATCTGTACTGGTTTGTCCTTAATGGTTGGTGAACTAACGCATAAATAGAGCTTGTCATCGTCCTGGATGCAAGCATCTATCAACTGTTGCACCGAACTCTCGTCCTGTCAAAATTCGACAAGAATATTTAATTGTTTTTTCCAATTTCTATACATTTATTATATTTCGATAAAATGTCATCGATATTAACAGTGAATTTTCCAAACTCTCGATTTTTTAATCAGAATTTATGCTTTTTTTTCATTTATTTCAATTTTTCTCGCAATTTCTTCCAACACATTTTTTCAATTATTTTCACGAATTTCTCTTCGTACAAATTTTTTGGAATCTCTTGAAATATTTTCATCCATTTTTCAAATACAATTTGAAACAATGTTTTTTTTTCTTTTCGATTGTGACACAAATTTCTGTAATTTCATTAAGTCATTTTTTTCATTTTTTTCCGAATGAATATTTCGAAATTTTATGAAATATTTTCTTTATAAACAACTAAAACAACTGAAACTATCCAACTAAAGTTTTATTTGTTTTAGCATTTTGAGAAATAGTTCATTTTTTATTTCTTTACCTCGTGTTGTAATACAGTTTTTTTTTCCTTTTTTTTAAGTTTATTCGTTGACTGTATTTCGAATGGACAAATTAGCATGAGTAATAAACTACATTATTCGGAAAATTTGGTATTTACCTGAAACAGGAGAAAGGCGTAACCCTTTGGAGGAAAATACGACTTGCTCTCTGCTTTGTGTGGCCAATCAACGACCAGCTGTCCAAATCGGCGAAAACTGGCTGTGATTTCGTCTACGAGAACGGAAATAATGATTATTTAATAAATTTTTACTTAAAGCATCGGTCAAAATTGTAATTCAGTAACGTTATAAAAAAGTAGTTTTTTCAAGCTCGAATTTTGGTCCGATTCATTTTTTTTACTCGATTTTCAAAAAGAACTAGTTTCTATTCTCAGGGCAATTATTTCACCGTTACGAAATTTTTGTTAATCATCAAATTTGGAGAAAAAAAGTAACGAACGAAACGTGGAACGTTCACGAAAAAATATAAATTTCGTCGAGTTCGATCGATGCAAACTTTCATATATTTTGATTGCCGTCTGATAAGTAATAATCGACGTACCTTCATCAATATCCGGGGGCAACCCACCGACGAAGACCTTTCTAGAAAATCGTTCACCGGTCTCGCTGCCCTGACTGTGAGGACTACTACGACTCGGAGATGATAGTGGAGCAGCCTGAGGTGCATTCATTCCACCACCAACGCCAACACCCACGCCGACGCCTACGCCAACACCATCAAGCTGTCCAGTCGCATTAGGATCGTCCATAAGATTCCCACCTTGGTCATCCAGACTGGGGAAGAACGGAGATTTGCCTGAAAAGTACAAGAAAAGGAGAAAAATTAAAAAATTGTAATGATAATTAATCGTGAGACAAAAGTGTTAACAATTTTGAAATATTCATAAAAACAGGATCAAATCGATGGAATCCTACAGTGAAAAGTGTCAGAAAATCAAAATAATAAACTCGTTGGATCGAAATTCGAGTGGAAAAAAAATAATGATAATATTTTGATTTTTCATCGACGAAAAATATTTGTCCCAATGATTAAACTCACTGAAGCGTTTCTTGATTGGAAATTTGACCCTTCTGATAGACGTAGCCATTTAAAAAATAATATTTTTTCTGTTAAATTGACTGTTAGAATTGAGGATCAATAAATAACGATTCGTTAATGAACTGTTGTCATAAAAAGTCGACGAAGAAACTTCTGTTGCTCTTGGTTGTCAAGGAAAATAACATTCACGAAGTAAGCAATCAATGCATTCGTGACAAAAACTAAACGCTTTTTTTTTACCACGTCGAAAATCGATTCTGGGATCAAAAACAGACGAAAATCGATGACGATGTTTTATCGAAGATTTTTCTTAGTCGATTGAAAAATTATTTTCAATCAGACAATCTATCATTTTGTTACGAGTTTGATAAAAGCTCGTAAATTGTTGTTTACCCGACGATGAACCAGAACAATAATGAATAAATAATTATTGCGATTTCGTACCTGCATAACCTGATGACCAAATGCCGAAAATTCTAGTCCAGTTAGACATTTCGTCAACAAGAAAAATGCTCACAAATATCAATATACCGTGATTTTTAGTTTATTTAATTTTTAGCACTAATTAACCTAAAAAATTGTCTCACTACGAATAAATTTATTGGGTTTCTTAAATAATCGATCAGAATAAATATTTCTAAATCACACTCAGAGTCGTTGAACCTTTTTCCGTTTTTCGTATGGAAAATAAAACTTAAAAATTCGTAAAAATTAATTGTTCGCTAAAAAGTTTGTTGCTAATTTGAAAAAAAAATGTACGACGAAAAATGCAACCGGAAAATGTTAAAATTCGTGATATCGGAGCACGCACGATCTCATCAATGCCGGAACGAAAGGATTATCGATCTAACGAAAAAAAAGAAAAGAGCGAGATTCGTGCGGACGATCGGCAACCGGAGCGGAACTGAAGACGATTTTAATTTGTAAAATACGAGCTTTTTCTTTCTCTTCCAAAATGATTCGACGATCTAGCCTCCCCCTACTTTGCTGCCTTCCCCCCTCCCGAAATTACATATGCACTTCTGCCTACTGGCGAGACGCGACACTCGTTGAGAACAAGCCTAAATCCACGTGCAACAATGTTTCAGACTTTCCCTGTACCAGCCGTTTTTCCGAGTAGCTAAGAGACCGGGTTTTCGGGCAAAAAATCGATTGACATAGTTCTGGGAAAACTAGGAGCCATCGTGATGGTTGGATTCGATGTATAGACGGATAAAAAAAAAAAAAAATCGAGGAGTCTTTTGAAATAAATATTTCAATCATTTTATTCATGACTATAAAATCTTTTTTTTCTTCTGATTAATGTTCATTCATTTTACGGATAATAGCGATGGAGAATGATGAAATATAGAATAATGATCATTTTATGCTTTTTTTGAGATGTGGAAATGTAAAAAAGAAAAATCTTCTGCATTGAAAGTATACAAATAATTAATAAATGCAAATAAATAAATAAAAAACACCGATTCCCAGTTTGAAGGCAATTCAGAAAACGGAGAGAATGAAAAAGAATTTACTAAAATCTCGTCTCTTTTAAATTACTAAATTTTGAAAATTCCGTCCATAAATTTGAGTAATATCACAGTTGCATTAACAATTGTATTTTTAGCTACGAATGGAATTGCAGGCACATCGGCTAGTGATAAATAAAAATAGCAAAAAAAATAGTTGACAACTTTTATTCGTTTCCTGCTTTTTTATTGTTGATTCCAGTATTTTTACATTTGGATCATGAATCGTGAATAAAACTCTTCTTGTTATTACATCGTATACATAATTTTCTGTATTTTCGCCCGTTCACCGTTTTTTCTACTCTTTTTTGTTTTTTATACATCTCAGACGATCGAGCTTGTGTAAGTTTTTTCACAACAGGGAATTTGCATGTTAAAAATCACTTCCGTCCCCTCGACGCACTAGAACATTGGTGATGTACACTTGCGGAGAGACGAAGAAACCCTCGAAGGGTGAGAGAAGGGTTTCCACGTCGTCACCCTCGAAACTCCTCCTCGTCGGCCAGACTTTTACTCACAAAAGTTACAACCCTCTGTATGCTTGTGTACTCGTTTTTATTTGACGATGAAGAACATACACGAGCATAGAATAATACGATATAAAGCCACACGATATTGATTTGTCGATGTATTTTGTGTCATGTGAATTGAATGATTTAACGTGGCAAAGATCCTTTTCAAATTTGTTGGGCACTTGTTTTGACTTTTTGAGAACGTTATTCCTGGTTGAAATCCAAAGAAACTGTGATCAAAAAAATTTGTTGTCGTTCAAATCTAGAAATCTAGAGAAATGTTAAGATTTCAAATGAAATCTAGAGAAATGCTAAGATTTCAAATGAAATCTAGAGAAATGCGAGTAATTGAGAGGACACCGTACAATCAACGTGTTTAAAAAAAAACTCTGTCGAAAAATCTTCCATTTGTTTCGATGCTAATAGCAGCAAATTTTTGTCCCAAAAAGGTATCGTATCGGAACTAATTCAATTTCCGAGATTGCACATTTTCCAAAGCCGTTTTTGTCGGTGGGTTTGGAAAAAATAGATTTTGGTAATTGCCGGTTTTGGTATATAGCGTAATAGCCTAGTCTCGATGATTGCGCCGAGAGTCTGGGATCGTCAGATATATATCTATATATCCGTGTGTATAAACACCTTCGGTGTATTAGGAGGTAGAAAAAAAAAGTTGAGCAAGGGAGATTGGATGAAGAAGATCAAGAGTGACAAAGGGAGATGGAAAATGAGAAGGTTGGAAGCGAGAAAGACGAAAGGATGCTGACGAAGGGTGACAGAACGAAGGATAAGACGATTGAAAAGAGAGAGAGAGAGAGAGAGAGAAAGAGAGAAGCAAGAGAAACTGCAGAGATAGGAGGGAGAGGTGAATCTCACGGAGTCAGGGGGTAAAGTTAAGGATGGGACGAAAGATGATGATGATGACGAGCATTCAAGCTGATTGCCAGTCACCAGGAGGGGTTGCCATAAGCGGGGCTAAGAGAGGATTTTATCGTGCGAGGACGAGGGGGTGGTTGTGCGGTGAAACCAGGAGAGCCATTTACTTTCACAGCCGTTTCTTCCATTTACTCGGTAGTTGGTTGGGCTTTAAGAGAAGGGAAGGAAAAGCAGGACGGAAGGGATGTGAGGGGGTTGCAGTCAATGGGATCGGGACTAAAAACGTGATATATATATGTGTCGTGTCGTCGTTTGTGTATCAGCGGTTCTATGCAGCCGTCGTCGTCGTCTTCGTCATTCGGTTCTCGTTCGTATATACTTTTGAGTCCGTGGATGGAAAGGGATGAAATGAGAAAAAGTCCCTTGCACAAACGCCAAGAGTGTCCGCTAAGATTCATCGAGACGTTTTCCTCCATTCATTTTTCTTCTTTTTTTTAAGCTGATGTGGGTGTACGTCGAAGAATATATACGGATAATGAAACGGGAACAAAAATGCGTAGCAAAATTGGATAGAAAAAAATGTCTACATAGGTACAAAGCTGCACGAGTCATTTCACTGTATGAAGCGCACTTGCTCGGATCGAGGATAATTATGTTGATGAGAAAGATTGTGGGTGAAATAGAGAATTTTCGCGATGAAAAAAAATTGTATGTTCTCAAGAATGATTGGATGGCTTTGGAATTTTTAAATTAAACGGGATCAAAGATTCCGTCGAGTTCATTTTGGATTTTCTTTTTTTAAAGCCGACAAATGAAGATCAACTTGGCTTGTAAATATAAGAAATCGCCATTCAACGATCCAATTTTTAACTGAATATAAATCAGTCAATTAGTCTTTTTATCAACAAATATGATTTGATTTAATATGAATCGACTTGTGATTTTGAACTTTGTATCGTTGCTGTAGAACGAAAAATATATTTGTTTTGTTTATTTTTCGATCCGTGTTAATTTGATCAGCAGATTTTGTTTTCAATTACCAAGAGAAGTTCAATGTTGAAACACAAACACACTTCATATAAATTTTTGGCTCTGGAGTAAAATAATAAAAAAGAATTTCGTTAAATTCCAACGATTCCGATTTCAACATCATTTCGTCTCTTCATTTTCCTCGATGTGTAGAAAATGAACAATCCCAAATTGAAATAACAGCAAAATCCACTCTTTTCCTATTTAATTATGAAAATTATTGATAATAAAAAAAAGTAGGTACAAAAATTCGATTCTGGCGTTTGAATAAAAATACGTGTTGTTCTCATTTTTCGCATGCTGAAGTGTGTCTCCTCCGTGCGGGGAATCCCAACCGATTTCGAAGCTTTCGCAAAACCGGTAATGACGCAACGGAGCATATCGCGGAAAAGAGTGTAAGTGTATTTATATATACACATTTGTGCGAGTGTGTGTGACCGCGTGTGTGTTACGCAATTCCAACATTCAATCGGTATCGTAGGATCGAACCCAAGACGACTTTTACTCTCGAAGTGGAATCTCCATACAAATGCGAACACACACACACACACACAAGTTTCAATGGGGACCCGTGACGTTACTCGTAAGATTTTCATTTCCTCGCACAGTAATCTTCGTTTCGAAGTGCCTTGAAAAGAGGTCAAGTGATGATCAATTTTACCTTGTCCTTGCAATCGATTCCACATTCTGGATTTAATGACAGAATCGATGTGATGAATGAATTATAATTTTTTCAGATTTCATTAAGATATCAATCGAAATGTGGCGATGATAAACTTTGTAATTGAATTTTGCTTCTAAAGACACACTGTGATTTGTTCCGGGTCTCATCGATGACCTACTTTTCGATATAACACGAGGAACGCTCATTAGAATGTCCGATCACGATCGCCGGCGCAATAATTAACGTCCGAAAAAGGCCCAAGACGAAAACATTGAATTTATCAATTGTCAATCCAATCCGGACGATGACGCAATGTGGAAATTTAAACGTTAGAAAAATAATGCATCATGGGCGTCACGCATTGAGTCAGCTGCCACTAGACCCTAAACATTAAAATACTGACAGGGGGTTAACACGAAGAAAAAAAAATCAATACGCGAACAGCTGTGCTCGATGTAAAAATTTTGAATTTTCATAATCATCCCTCTATCGTTCTTTAACATGCATACACGAAACTCTCCTGATCATAGATAACGATGTACCAACGTTTAACGATGTTGTACGTAGAGGTCGTTCATCAGAAACGAAGTTTGATTTATTTGCAGTCGAAAAAAATTCCAATTCTCGACACTCGACAAACTTTTAATAGCAAAGGGATGACTTGAGCAAAATATTACACTCGCTCGTACGTTCTAACATTTTTTTAATTCAATTTACGTGACCGATCCATTGAAGAATTAAATTTGATGAAAATCTATTCAATCGAACAAATTTTGCCTTTAAAATTGAACATTCAAATGTTTATATGAATAATTTTTTGATAATAATTTGAAAAAACGACCCGTTTTTTGGAACACACGTTCAATCTTTCTGTAGCCTCGCAAAATGGATAAAATATTGAAAATATTGTTGAACTTGTTTTTACTTTCATTGATCTCTTGACCCTGGAGTGTTTATTGATTTTCTTAATTACACTTTTAGCCTGGTACCGTGTAAAAATTTGACGATAAGTGTACCAAGCGACTATAATTATTTTTCGGTCTGTGTTAACTTCGAAATTCCAAAAGAGTAGCTTTCGTGACGATGGTAATAATTGTTTGAATGAAACGCCTTTATAAATATGGTTATTCGAGTCAGGGAGTGGGATCTAAAATCGGGCGAGATGGAAAAAGATTGCGGTACGTCATGTGGGTGTCAGAAGATACGTCATCGTTGACGTCCACGCCACAAGAATGACTATGAATAACAGCGTCGAGCCAGAATGGAGCTTTGGAAACATTGCGGTTATCGATTAGCCCGGGCTCTGTGTTGGCGATGGGGTTACGGGTTTGTGCCTGGGGTTTCGGTCGATTCTCGAGCTTCCTCGCTCTCTCTCTCTCTCTCTCTCTCTCTCTTTCTCTCTTATCCATGTTGGTTCTTCAAGCGCTTCCCGATTCTTCGATAGGCAATCAATCATGCCTGAAACCCCCTCACAGCCCTGGTAATCGCAACTCCCTATCGCTACTTTACTTTCAGCAGTGTGGTTGGACGAATAAAAAGCACGCTATCATATTGGTCGTAGAGTTTCTGAGGCTATAGATCGTCAGAAAGAGCTTTTGACATCGCCAATATCCTGTCTCCTCCTCTCGCGACACACTCCGAGAGTAAGCAGCACCCAGGGATCACGGATGTACCAAATTATCGACGAATATAATATCCAACACAAACTTCCATGTCACCGATCAATCGATCCCGGCACAACGTCAAGCTTCAATTTCAATACATTTTCCAAGTGGTATAGACACTCCTGGTGCTATTTTCTACCGGACGAAAATTGAAAAATTATCAAACATTTACCATAGTTTCCATTTTCACTCGCAGAAAAAATTCTATCTTCAATTGATGATATTTTTTTTCGAAATATCAATCCTTCGCTTATACACTGGCTCATTCTGAGGAATTGTAATTTCCCTAAAATTACTACATTGCACTATTTTTTTTCCGACAAATAACATTTTTTATGAGCATATTCCCTGTCGTTGCTCAGAAATATCATGATTTTTTAGATAAAATGTTAACTTATCCAGAATTTAAAGTATTCAATGATAAATTAAGGAATGTTTTGAGCAAATTCCTGAGTTATTTTTGCCTGATACAAAGATCAATTACAACTGGGTCAAATTGACCCGCTATTTTATAACAGTGGCTAAGTCTCAAAGTGCGTCAACGAAGAGTTAAGACGAAAAAATGAAAGTTAATTTTGCTCCGATTGTTTATCCTTTGAGCGTTTAACATTCGTGGGTGCGTGGATCGATGGTAAAGCAATAAACGGAAATATTCCAGGTAAATCATATGAGAAAGTGTACAGTGTCGCGAAATAAAACGACGCGCCCTAAGAATGCAAATTGTTTGGTGTGTAACAAAAATATACATCTCAGCCAAAAGTCGAAGACACGAGAATCGATGTCGTAACGCCGGTTGGCAATGCTTGCGTCACAATCGTCGTCCCTGGCACTGACAGTATTTCTTCCTGTACAACGCTGTTCGCAAACCGTTATGTCTTTTTTTTTTCCTGGCCTCAGAACTCGACTCCAAGATCGATTCGTTTCCTAATGAAAACATTTTTGATATAAAATAATACAAACATTCCCGTAAAAATCGTTGAAATTTTTTCGTGTCTCCAGGTTTGTGTAAGATGCCGTTTTGAAAATATGTTCAAAAACATCAGTGTTTACTTAAATTGCCAAACTACTATAATTTTTCTCATATTTCAAAGTCTGCTCATCGTAGAAAGGGAAAAAATAATCATTTTGACTGTTTGATATATTTTTGTAAAAACCCCCACGACATCGACCGTCCTTAAGCTATTTTTGGAACGGCCATAATATCTTTTCTTCATTCAAAATCTCCTCGTGATGGCAAGTAAAAAATGATCACTTTGTTGGTTTGAAATATTTTTGTAAATATCCCACGAGGTGGTACGTCCTTAAGCTATTTTTGAAACTAGCTATTTCTCTTCGTGTACACTGAGTACCGAGTATTATACGTGTACAATGTATGAATATATGTACACACATATGTACAGGCACTACTTGTCTTCTACGACGACCCTCTCAACGGCTCTTGTCCCTTTATCATCGTTCTCGTCTTGCGTCTCGCCACCTGGTTTAAATTAATGAGGTGCCAGGTACGTCATTCCTGGGAGCTCGTTTCAGTCTGTATCAAATGAAAAAACACGGATAGACCGTGTCGTAGTCGTTGCTGAGAAACATACATGACTTTGTAACTTGAATTCTCGGACAAGCCAGAAACTTTTTTGTTTTTAATGCTCGGCTTATAAACAAAAACGTCGAACACATTTCTGACAAAGTTTCAAGCACGTTGTTTATGATTCGTTTTTTTTTTTTTAATTAGTCAAATTTTCATAAGAAACGTTGGAACAGAGTATGATCAAAACTTTGTCCAACAGCGTTTTATGTCTCTCGTGAAAACGCGTCGTAGTAAAACGTTCAGTCAACTCACGTTTGAATCAAGTTCAATTTCAGGCGACACTCAATATCGATAACAAGATTTTTGAACATTTGGTGAACCAACAAAATTTTCTAAGTTTTTTTTTGCCTACCAAACAATCTGGGATCCTACAAGTTTGTGAGGGTTGACGGACAAGAGAAGGGAGATGAAAATTTGTATAAAAAAGCAGGTCGTTAATTATCGAAGAATTATAGAAAATCAAGAGTCTTGGAATATCGGTCAGTTTCAGAGAATTCATAAAAGTTACGTGAAAACGATCAATTGTGGCGACAGATCTGGTACGATTTCAGTATGGTAAAAGAATACAAGAGAAAAAAAAAAAAAAACGTTGCCAAGCGAAAGAAAACTTGATGACTCTGCCCTTGCCAGGATCGCTGTCGCGTGGAATTCAATTCGAAAGAAAGGCACTTAAGGACAACGAGTTCCAGGGAGCCTGATGTTTACACACGCATGTGTGACTTGTGAAAAAAAAAAAAAAAAATAACAGAGAGAGCAATTTATTGAGTTGACCATAAAATGGCATCTCTCTTGGCTAAGCGCTCGAAGGATATACAGGTATAGATTGAGGTTATAACGAGAGTAATGGCGCTTATTATCGTTCACAATTCGAACGTAAATGTAGCGAGAAGTATACGTCGATTGTTAAGTTTTCCTCCGAAATTGGAGGTGGCAGGAGGGAGAAAAAATTGCAATTTCGCAAATAATATGGCAGCTTGGTAATCCGAAACGACACAGATCCCATTATTTGCAGACCATTTCGTTAATGCGTGTATCGAACAATAAAGATTTGAAGCAATTCGCTTCTTGTTAATTTTGAAACGATTTATACGATATTTGTTCTTTAGTGAGAGAACCAGAAAAATGTGAAAAATTGATGGGTCGATTTTGATATTAAATGCAATATCGAATAACATTAATCTAATCCGAATGTTAATTATCAAAAGATCGATCGGGTTCACCGATGAAATATACGACAATTAAAATATTGAGCGAAATATTATTCACTCAATATTCAAATATTTGAATATTGAATCAAATCCATATGAACTTTCACAAGTTCAATCTCCCGTACGTTCCTCGTTGAAACCCTGAAATTAAATTACGCGAGGGGTCAAAAGAGACTAATGGAATACAACAAAATACAGTTTTCTTGTGTTCGTTTCGAGGATTCGAAAAGGCACAATTTTTCCGTTAATCAAATAGTGTGTTCTAGATGAAATGTGTTCGGTATGTGGGTGACAATATATCGCCCTCGATAGTGTCGATCGATCGAGTGCTGCGATCAGAAACGCGTGTCACTATCGTAGTCACACTATCGTAGATTTGGCTTTAACCTACTTTCCTTCTTCGGATCGAGTTTCTATCGTGTGCGTGCTTCATTATCCTTTAAATATTTCAATCGAATCTAGGGACTTAGTCTGTTCGATGTTCACCAGTTCGTCTCCATTGAGTTATTTCAATTAATCATAATCAATCATTGTACGGGACGATGATGGTGTGAAGCAGTTCGACCGGGATAAGTTCTCTTTTTAAGAATTTTCCAATCATTGATTACAGCCGACACATTTGAATATCTGGCTCATTAATATTCTGTCAGGACATTTTTTCCGAATCCATCATTTTTTATGGTTATCAAGCCCTCAGAACTTTTTTTTCTCGATCAGATTACTCGAATTTTTATTATACCATTTTTTCTACGGGCGTTGCATTTGAATAATGTAACACAGCTGTTCGTTCCCTTTTCACACTAAGTATGTCAAACACATGTTTCTTATATTCATACCAAGTTGCGATGTGTATGTTTGGGAGTATTCGGACCAGCATAGTAGATACAACTGAGCGTATGCACAGTTGATTCGTACACATGATGGTACAAACTACGTGTTTTAGTTGCAGCGAAACTCAAGAATACACATGTTAAATAAACAAGAAACAAACGTCACCAAATGGGCCATCAATTACGCTGCATCGGTGTGGACTTTGGTGAGAATCGTTCGAGATGCAGGTAAGAAATATACGACAACGAATACGTACGAGAAAAGATGATAAATGAAGACAAAAAATCAAGACGCAATACACTTCGTTCGGAGCAAACGTTGTATGCTAATGCACCGATCCCCACAAACGTATGCGCACTGAAATAAAAATTGCAATCGCATCTTTATCTTTAGGTGAGTCAAGGCTCTGTTTTGAAGCTTTCGAGGTCGTGGATAAAACTTCAATTATCAGAAAAAAAACCTCGTCCTGGACGACGTTTCACAGTTATTTTATCATTTTTTGAACTTCTCGTACGACGTTATTTAAAGAAAACTATGAAACTCTTGTTTGTTGAATATTAAGAAAAACAGCAACGTGGAAATGTTTTGGAGGTAAAAAAAGTGACGTATAACATCGACGTTTTCCATTGTTATCTATTCCCAACGGATCTCTAGATGTAGGAAAATATTTCAACAGCCTCTGTCGACGGATCAACTATGCATAAACAAACATGTATATTTATACAAATAGATATGTATATACAAATGTTCTACAAGCTAAGGCTCAAAAGCTTCCTATCGTGGCTACTTCGTGTCTTTGCTGTAGTGTAAGTGAGGGAAAAGCCAATGTTTTCATTTCAGCGCCCACCGACAGTTATGGAACATCCCCCTAAAACGAGCTTGTCGCGAGAAGGGTAAGGAGGACCCAGGGGTGGTTAGCTCGTGGATCAATATTACAGGTAGCCGACTCACCGCTCCGTCCTTCGAGGCTTTGCCCGTATCCTCGTGATATCTTTAGTCTCGTAGCCGTACCACAATCTACTGTAGCGTTTGAGGCTTTTATACTGAACAATATGGCCAAGAAGACTGCTTTGTAGATTAAACTGAAGTCGTAGATGCGGTATCCGATGTCGTTAGCTGACTCGATCAGATTAGAATTAATAATAATGGTCTTTATGCACATTATTATTACGGATTTATTATTGTAACGGATTTATAATTAACATTTTTGAGATAATGAACGAGAAGATAATGGCAATTGCTACAACAAGATGATCTTGAAAATTATTGCTCACAGTTATTCGATCGTTCCTTTTTATGAATACTATGGAAAGATTTGTAAATTGGTGTTAAAAGAAAATTCACCATGACTTTGAATATTTATTCCACGTCCGTAGCGTAATCATACAAGAGAATATTTAAACTGATTGCCTGATAGGGTAAAAGGGATGTGCGAGGAGTCTTTGCTTGCGTCATGATTAGAACGATGTAGGTATACGAGTTCGTGTAAAATCTACAGTTGGGATATCTGCAACGTCGGACATCTGTCGAGGTATCTTGTTGGTCTAAGAGCCAACCCCACGTGTGTCTGGAGCACGTGCCTCTCGTGATCGTACGTGAGCAAATATAGCTACGTTTTTGTATTATGTATCCGTCTACGCCTTGCATTTTCTATGTATATACAAATATATAAGTAATAATATATATGTATAGTGTATACATATATATTGGTAGGTAACTTGAAGATGGAATATTTTCCTGCATCAACCCCTTGTGTGCGTATACCTATTACGTGTACTATAAATGTCGAAGCCATATGCTTAAACCATGAGACCCTACTTACTGCCTCGTGTCATTTGTTATGCATACATATATATAACGTCGAATTTTTATTCGTTAAATAACTCTGCTTTTATTATTTTCTTCATGAATATATCGTCGAGGATTCGGTTCTTGCTTCTTCCAGGATTTTTCTTTAACTTTATTTTCCATAACATCAACAACCCCCGTTTTGAATGCCATAAGCATTGGACTTTTTTGCTAACTTCGCTAAATTTGTTCTTCTGTATGATAGAAAAATTTTGGAGTTATTACAGATTCGGATTGAAAAATCACTCTTTTATGTCGTTTTCAAAAGATTTGAGAGGACGAAACGAGAATTGGCCACCAATCCCAGGTTTAGAATGTTTTCTGAATGACAGAAACATTTTTGGATCATAAAACATATATTGTTAGGGATATTTCTCCCAATTCTGACAGTATTTAGGGAATCCAAAAAGAAACGCGACTCGATGTGACCGTTTGAGTGGATCCACGTAAAGTTTTCTTATTTACTGTAAATCGTCACCTTTTTTGCTTTTTATAAAAAATGTACGAAAAAAGCATAAACACGCGAACGTACTTACTTCAATGTTTATGCATTGAGCATAGCACATATTCTCGTATTAATTATGCATCGTATTTTCGCAAAGTAACACACGACAGAAGATACGTGGCAATAACGTAATTTTTTATTCATGTTAGCGTAACGATTTGAGAATATCCGTCTAACTTTATGCTCAAACTTCTCGCAAGATCTTGGGGGAAAAAAACAGCCTAATTTTTGTAGTGGGGTGATAAAAAAAAATGTCTACATTTTTTACAAGGGCTTTTAAAGTTGATGTAGATACGGAGGTCAAAATATTTGTTGAATTGATGTCGCCAGTGTGCTGAAGCCCCAAATCTGAACCAGCAAACGTTACCCTGAATGTTTGGGGGCAGAGAGGAGCAGGAGGAACAGCTAGGGTTGAAAAGTAATGATGACTTATGCCTATCGAGGGAGTCAACTTTTTGTAAATTTTCAACAGAAGATTTCATGCTTCGAAATATGACGGAAAAAATTTATGGATTTTTCTTCTGTATCCCCTTCGTGTATGCTCGAAACTCTTTTTTTTCCGAGGCCGGAGACATATGATGGAGTGAAAAGCATTATCGAGAAATGTTGTACAAAAGTGGAACAAATTCGAGCTCATGGGGAAAGATTTTTTTGAAAAATCACTGTGACTTTATCATGGAAGGAAAAAAGGGAAGAAAAAAAAACACGTGATATTAGTAAGCTTTTTATTATAGATCGCGATTGGGAAAGCTCGATGCCGCGGCGCCACGGTAAAATGATTGACGATAATACGAGCTATTAAGTGGCATGGAAAAAACCATTGAAAAGGGTTTTCATGATCTGGAACAAATCGTTAGAGATAATAATCTGGGATCGGTGGTTCGGAACTAGTAGCGATTGATGATTCCAAAATTGAAAAGTTCAATCGAGCATAATATGGAGTTTCGTGACAATGGGAAGAAAAAAAATTAGCCAAAGAAAAACTGTGCATCGTTTTTTATAGAGTTTGCTGCGAACAGTTCCGAAAATTCTTGTAATGAATATAAAAACATAAAACAAAAAATAGCACATGGAACATTTTGTATTTTAGTCCAAACAAATCAACAACTTTGACAGATGAATGAAATGAAATTTGATAAGATGCTTCATGCGTCAATGACTCTTAACTTTCCATTGAATAAGGTACTCCATAGAATTGCATTCTAAGGAGAAGTGTTAATTCATCGAATGCTTTTTGTCAGCAAGATTCTTCGCACGAGTCAGCAAATTTCGTTCGCAAATACGAGGACTTTAATTCCTCAAGATGCAGAGGGTAGTTTTCGAATTCGTAGCTAAGTGGTAGTTAACAACGAGAGAATGGGGTACTAAGGGAGAAACAGGGTGTGGCATTTCCTCCGGGAAATTGCTTTGAGCCCGTGAACTTTGGAACCCTACGTATTTCAACTGGTGAACTTGGATAGCTATAGACGTCAACAATATACCACGTGTACGTATATATTTCTAACTCTTGCAGGACTAGAATGAAATTCATTATGAAATAAGGGATGCTCTTTAGAAAATCACGAAACCCTTGATGCCCTTTTGAAATTTCATGAGGATTTTGAATCTCTTCAATTTTCGGTATTAAATAGAATAATTCAACACTTGCTATATTTGTCGTACTCTCGCAATAATAGGAATACGAGAGTGCTTAAATGACGATTGATTTCGCGTCAGAGGTGTTTTCATATTTTGGAGTTCAATTTTTCATTGGTTTCGACTCATGTGACGTAAACACGATAAATTTTTTATTAGATGTGATTGAATTTTGATTAATCAAAAATCCAGCATCGTGTTTATTTGTAAATACAACATATACGTACAAATTAAAATAATAAAGCGAGTTATGCAATTGCGGTCTTGAGCAGTTGGTCTTACGTTACAAAAGGAGGCTAACGATTATATTCAGCTGATAGCCTTGAGTCCAAAAATACGGAGGATTTAATTGTTTGTTATTCTCGTCATTTTCAGAGAATCTTAAAATACTCGCGCCATCTACCAAATTTGTACGGCAAGTCGTTGTTGGTGATTAATACAAATGTGCAATTGTCATGAAATAGAAATTACGTGTACACACCGTCGTTAATAGATTTAGAGAGATTGGATTTATATTTAGTAGACATTTAATCGGATATTTAGAGATTTGAATGGTTCCTTTTTTTTCATAATTCACCAGACTATACACGGTGTAATTTCGATGTGTTTCTGTGTTCATTCAATCGTTATTCGTATTCATCATGATATCTATTATCAGAATAAGTTCTGTAGGTGTATTTGTTTTTAGATCGAGTATTATTAGAAGGATATGATCGTGTAACCGAGCGTGATGTTCTGACTGATTCAATTAGACACGTACAAATAGCCATCAAGAATTTTCAATGAAAATGTTATTTTGTCGTTTTGCATTAGTCGTTGTTTATTTTAGTAAATACTCGTGTCTCGAAGAAGAAATTAATGGGTTAGGTTTCTGTTTCTTTAAATAATTTATATTCGTAACTACTTCGGGTTAAACGTATCGATCTTTTTTGTAATATCCTATCAAAGACGATGGCGCTAGTAAGTTCGATGCTCGACGCAATAATCTATTCTGTAGGTTGCTTTTATCGCGAGAACTTGGAACGAACTAGCGTGATATTTTTTGTAGCAATTCGAGAAATCTTTTCAAGCGAATAGTTTGAGAAAGAAGCAAGAAGATCGTGATGCCATTTATCAACTTGATAAAGGAGGTTAACGTTGTCCAGCAACAGAGAGAAAGGGAGCGTGAGGGAGAATTGTAGTACGAGAATTTCCCGTGTGTCCTGATGGCGCCAGGATTTCTAGCAAAGAGTATTACGGGACAAACCTTACAGGATTTCCTCGAGGATATATTGCGGATTGCCACTCGTCAACGTCATCCGGAGCCCTCTTTGGAGAGTCGATTAATGATTCCGTTCGCGAGGACGGAATGAGCGAACAGGCGAGTTTCGAATGCGCCCGAAGCGGAAATAAATTGTTGCCGGGATAGAGGGATTGTGAGGCGAGAGATTTACCACGTGATTGGGCGAACAATTGAGCATTCGAGCAGGTACCCAAATCGTCGAATCGGCAATGAAAGACATTTCGGATATCGCCCATGGGACTGTATCTTCTTTGCAATTTTCTTTTTTTTTTCTTATCGGATCTCTCGCAAAAGGCTATGAGAAATGAAGATAAAGATACACAAACGAAATATTCTGAAAGCAATTCGTGAAAGATGTCGATCTTTCACAGTTGCTTGACAACCCGTTGAAAGGACATTTCTCTTTGGCCAATGGCGAAATTGCCTATAAAACCCTTTTTCACGAAAACTCCAGTGGAAACGTCAACATTGGAAAAGCCTCGGGGCATTTCTTGATAAATTATAATTAAATAAATGGCTTTTATTCGTTTGTGTTCGAAATATGTGAAGCAGAGACCAGTTCTTCAAAAAAAAAAAAAAAAAAATAGGCAAGCCAAGAAATTCGTGAATCTGGAGACATTTTCACGATCAAAGTTGCTTCTCGAGCGAAATACTATATTCGTGTTTATTTTGTCAAACCATCGATGATAGAGTAATTCACGAAAATTTCGTAATTTCCGTAATGAAAAGCACCCTATCGTGGCTTTACCCATAAATTTTGGGAAACACAATTTCATCGATCCCTCGATGCAGAAGTTTGTATCTATAACGCACCGACATATATAACTCAACAAACCTCCTCCGTTCTCGTCGTAGTTTTCCCCGCGGTATTTGCAGTGTTATAGGAAAATGTTTCGGTGCAAGCTCGTGCGTTTAGAGGGTAGAGGGTGAAAATGGGGAGCAAAAGGGTGGTGACGAATAGGGCAAAGGAAGAAGAAATACCTAGGTGTGCAATAAAATAGAGTAGACTAGGGGATCCGAGGAGGGAATGCGATGAAATACGAAAGAGAAAGAGAAAGAAGGAGGAGGTGGAGCCAACAAGAAAATAAGGGCTCATGAGGATATGGCCGGAGAGAGAACAGGGTTGGTAAAAATAAAACAGGAGAGAAAAAAAAAAAAACCCAGCGGCTAAAGGAAGAAAGGGGATTCGAAGAGAGAACATCAGGGGCTTGAGAAATATGACAAGGCTTGGGTTGCATGTGACCGCGTTCGGATGGAAAGAGATTCGAGTTTTTGACCAACTACCGACTCACTACAACATACAATGGCCCAGAGAGTCCCGAATATGGTATTATGAAAGAGGGACGCGTGCGCGCCAAACATATCGGGGTGAATGCCCTTTTCTACATTTCTACCCCCCCCCCCCCTCCCCCCCATCAACATACACATAAGCTTTCTTTTCTAACGCCTGACTGCGGTATGGTGGCATCACTCGACCCTGCATTATCCTGGTCTCACTATTTCCTCTACTTCCCTATCATTCTTTGCATCGCTGCGCCCCTCTGTTCCAACACACGTTTTCATATTTTCTTTCGCTTTCCCGTAGACTAGGCTTCTGCGTCAGGGGGGATTGGTCATTGCATAACCACTGAATTTTTTTTTTCAATCATTCGCTTATACACGAAGGATTTATTTTATTTACAAATTTGACGCGTCCTTTAAGCTCGATCAACAGACTTATCAATTTTTAACAGATTTTTCCAAATAAGAAGCAACGCACGAGTAGAATTTCGATGTTTCTAGACGACAGCAGCAAAAAAATCATTGTCACACTGATTATTATTCTTTTTTTTCTGATTACCAGACCTAAACAGATTGGACGGAGATTGAGATCGGCGAAATTAGCCTGCGGTATGTAGCTTAAATTTCCTTGCGAAGTTCATTGACCCGCAGGGAATAGAGAACGTCGGGTCGTTGGTTATATAGCACTAATATGGAGGAGCGAGTGTAGGATCACGTCCACACGTTTGCGGCTATCGAAATTCTTGACACGTACAATCCCCAAAGCGTATCCATCGGCCCACAGGTTTACGTACTCTCCGTACGTACGTTATAAACACGAAAACGGTCGAGAAGACTGACACTCATCCGAGAAACACATATAAACATATACGCCAAAGTATAGACCGAGAGCCTTTCCCTCTCGGATGCATCACAAAGTTCACCCTCCTTTCGGACCAACTCAACCGGCTGTAAGTTCATTAATAACGCCGCTCGGTTGAGAATCGAGCGCTGAAAGCGCATTCACCGCTTTATATGTCTATATGCATAGATGTTAGAGATGTAGATATAAACAACTAGGGGTTGAAGTTACTTGCATGTTACTGTGACCACGCAACATCAAACACACAACTATTACAGCATTTTTCAGCCTTCGAATTCATTCATAAGATATTCATAACCATATTTTATTTTCATTCACAGATATCGATGTGTCATTTGGTTGGTCAAAAAGAATTAATGTTGATTCCGTTGTTAAATAAAATGTATTGTTTATTAATTGTCGTTAAATATTGAAAAATACTCAATTCAATGCCATTTGATTCGATAAAAATGGAGGGAATTGTTTTGCAAGAAAGTAATCGCATCGTGGCAGGATTTATTCTCTGTTGTTATAGAATCTTATCTAGACTGATGCAATTCGTTATTTTTTGTTGCATCAATGCTTTTGGAATCTTGTTTCCTGGCGTTTTTTTTCCTCCCGTAGTTGGTTTAGCCAAAAGTTTCGAATGTACGGAAGAAATTTTGAAGAAAGTGGAAAAAAATGAATAAAATGCATGCAAGAAATTCGAAAGTATATTGAACGCTCGATTTATTCCGAGTGGAGTGACTATCCCGTGTAATGGAATGCAAATCCGAGTCTCCTGGGTACGTTGATATTTCCATAATCTCACTGCTAAGTCTAAAGCCCGGGCTAAGAAAGAATAAAATAAAAATTAGGCGAATAATTTAAAAAGTTATGATGGGGTGAGATCGGTCGGTAAATAATATCCGGTTCGTACGTGGAGCGATATCAACCCCTAAAAAAAATGGGAAAAGTGCCAGCACGATGGGAAAAAAGTGAAAGAATTAAAAAAGAAACAAAAAACGTGGCTAAAGGGCCGTGACGTTGCTGGTGCTTTGGTTAATGAGGCGTTAGCCGACGTGCGAGAGTATGAAAAAAAGTACTCGAGTCGATCCACGCAATAACTTTGGTATCTCGTTTGTAGGTTTTTTTTCCCCATTTTTCTTTGCCTTCTCCTTAAGCAGTACACGCGACCTACGTACCGTATCCTTAACATGAATAATGATAAGTACGATAAATCCATTGTTAAGATATTTTTTTTAAAGTATGTTTTCCATTTTTTTTTCCATAACGTGCGTCTTGAACTTTGGTCTCATTAATATTGTACATACATCCATAAACTTGCATAAAAAATTAAAGAAAACTGGGAGCACGAGAAAAAAAACGGTACATAAGAATATTTTCCTACAGAAATGATGAATATGAAGAAGAGCAGAGTCGCGTTATAAATGTACAAATTATACGAATGGAGCTGTATCACTATCGCGAATCCTATATTCACTAAAACACATTGCACGAATCAGTGAATCCAGATGTAACCCCTAATGGCTATTAATATATCAAAATTTAATTAATTTTCATCAGAATCCACCAGATTTGAGAATTAAAGGCTTACGATGCAATTCCTTATCAGTCTACTCGAAGGAACTTTATTCTTATGCAATTTATGGACTATTCCTCACGACGTCGAATCTGGCCAAGATTTCGTTGCCCAGTTATATTTTATCACAATTCTCGACCATCGAAAACACCTGTACACCAATATAAACGCATGCTCGTAATTTTTACGCGATATCGAAAAATATGCAATCACGAGGTCGTAAACCTGTCCAGTTAACAAATGTGACCGATGCAAAAAAGCTTTTTGCCACGTTTAATCCCTATAAATTCTGTTCATTTTTGTTCTCACCCTCATTCTTTTCTTGTTGCATGGGTTTTATATGACGTTTTTTTTTCGTGCAAAATTGCAAACGCACGCAATCCAGAACGGTATCGTCTCTATCGATAAAACGTACTCGACATCACGCGACACGTTGTTAATATGTTTGGTATACATAAATATATTATTGCTTAAAATTCACAAGGGCGTATAAATAGACATTAATCGAACAGCCTGTGAGTCGTCAATTCTCAATATTACGTGGTGAAGTTCTATGCATCGCATATGGTGACAGAGAATATTTTTCAAAATGTCTCGTTAAAGGTTTGATGAAAAATAACACCAATAATGTTTATATGACGAAATGATTGTTATTCCGATATAAAAATAAAAATCTTTTGACGAAATTGATTCGGAAACGCAAGCGACAAGTCCGGTTGACTGCATGAAATGATTGCATTGTATTAAATGTCAACGCGACTACCCGATGTCATAATTTACATTGTCGAAAAATAATGGCTTCTGTCGCAAAGTCGCTCTTTGACACGAGCTATTGCAGAATCGTGGCCTCCACGTATTACGCTCGTTAAATACACGTCGTCGACATTCAATGACTTTCTAAATGTTTACTATTCGTCTCATAATAATTATGCCTTGCTGTTATCTAAGATTGACGTTGACAAAATATGTTTTATGGATCTACGAAATCGCCATTGTCGACTATCATTTTTCATTTTTTTTTTTCATTATCAACGTTTCATTAACAACTGTGAGTGGTTTGATAGAATAATATATAACAGAATTGAATGATAGAATAGACGTCTGTTCTCAATTATTTCATTCGGTTATCATTTCGTCTTCATAACTCCATCGGAAATTCAAAATATTTCAAATATTTTTTAATTATTGTGTGTTAAAACCGTGATAATATCTTATTCATTTCGTAATTGCAATACCTGATTAAATTGTCAGTTAAAAATTACTGAGAGTAACGTGACTGGATATGGGGAAAAAAAAATTTCGACGCTTTGTTACACCGAGCATTATCGTTGCAACCAAGTGTTCAACTGTATATATTTCTTTGACACGCAATATTTACTTAATAAAGACATCGAACGCGTACTCTGCTTCTGGCCTTTCTTAAAACAAGGCTGGATTTTTATACAGATAAATGATGATCGAAAAAAAATGCTTCGAAAATTGAAGAAATGTTTTCGAAGTACAAAAAAAAAGGCTGCATAAATATCTTATCGAGCTTAAGAATCTAATTTATGAACGACAAACAATTATTTGAAAGTTTTTGACGAAAGATATTGGAAATTTTTTACGATCATTAGCTTTTCTGTTTATAAGTGCAAGATGGCAATGACAGCACAGTGACATGGCCATAAAAGAGAAAAATCGAAAGAGAAAAATAAAAAATAAAGGGTCATTCGTGGGTATTATGGTGTAGCGGGGAGTGGTCTCTGCAAGAAGGGTGGTTGATTTTCGAGGGTCAGACGGCGTGCGTTTGGTCACGCAACTTTTTATTATGGAATCATGCAAATGCTGCGTGCTACGTCTACCCGATAAGCCAGTCAACCCTTGTGGGTTCTCTCGTTCTCCGTTATTTTCGAGGCAACGACATTTCCGTTTTCATTTTAGCTTTGTATTGTGTTCATGACGATAGTAAATGTCAGAAAAATCTCACAAAGGTTCTTTCGCAGCTTAGAAGATAATTAAGAAAAAGTATTCAACGATATAGAATGTCAAGACTCACTGCATTTCGGCTTTATCCTCGAATCAGTAATCTGGGACTAGTCCAGGTGTAAAATTGTTGGTTACCAGTGTTGATCTATTCTTAATCACTTTTTCTTTGATTATGGTGCACGAACTGATATCAACTAAATTACTTTCTGTGACACTTTTTATTTGACACGATAGTATGATCAACATCGAGAGCGATAAGAAAAGGAATAAAAGTGTAATGATTCACAATTGCATGGGGCGCAAGTATCCATTTTCCACTATTTGAACCCTCTATTCTACAAAATCGATTGAACAAGATTCACGGACCCCAGAAATAAATTTCTTTAGTGGAAATGAATGGAAAACATTTTTTTATTCACATTTGATTTAAGAATTTAAAAAAACGCGATAATGAAGTCGTAATAATAAAATTCCATGGTGTTACAAATTCAGAAACACAAATGACAGCAGTGACCGAAACGAGACATGCTACGAGCCTAGTTACATCGTGAGAAGGGAAAAAGTTACCCTTGAAGGGTAGTTTATTTTTTATTGCCACGACTCGTGCCACGAGCATTGATCGCCAAAAATGGAACTCTGTACACAGAAGATATGGTCGAACGAATGATGGTCTTACGAAGCTCTCAAATAGCACCGTAACAATCGTATTTTGATAAGTATAGAATTATCGATGACAAACGATTGGGACACGAGGGCAAATATCTATTTATCGAATCTAAAACCGTCCCACGGGTCAGGAGCCAATATATAAAAATAGGGCAAGATATATAATGGAACACAGTTGTATGAAAATTAAACCATATGCTCAATACGTGAAATTTATTTAGTAAAAAAATATTCGACAAATAAAGAGGGATTTAGTATGGAAATCATTCTACTCGCTGAATGAAATATTGACAAATCAAATCTCATTTATTTTTGGTAACACAGAGTTATTTAAAATAGAATAAAAATACAGTAAAAACATCAAAAACTTGTGTATGCGCCGTCGATGATAAAATAATAGAATAAATTTCCCAAAAATTGAAGTATTCGTTCCAAAGGATTTCTACAAATTTAGAATCAATTGAATGGTTTTTTATGTGAAGAGTCGCGGACTATTTATAATAGAGAAAATATGGCATGTTATTTCAAAGGAGCTTAAGGTGTAGTTTTTATAACATCGATATCCATGGGGAGAGTAAAGAGGATAAATGTAGCGTGTGAGGCGAGCAAGCATTCAAAGCCACAGAATACAGAGTCCATGCAGACATGTCATGGCTCGTGCCTGTACACCCGTGAAAAACTCATGGCTTGATCCAATTTGCGCGGAAGAGGGGTCTCTAAGCGCGACAAGGGAAAGGAATGCACGAGCGAGGGGTTGCTTTTATCCTGCTGGCTATGATGGACGGTTCCGAAAGGTTCGAAGATATATTATTATAATAATCTTCAAATTTTTCTATAAGGTATATAATAAACGGCGATCAAAAATTCTTTCACTTCCTTGACGTGTTGTATCCATCAACTCTATAGAATTCTCATCTTATGATATACAATGAGCGACTAATCGAATTTGGCCCGTCTCGATATTCACCACAAAATCATCATCAAAAAATGAATAACTGACTATTTTTTTCTTATGCATCAAATCGAAGGTATTGAGAAAGTAAGAATGGCAGAAAATTGAGGAGAATTTGCACAAATGGATAGAGATTCTTGCTTAAATATCCCGGGATTCGATGCTTAAACATATTCAGGTTAATACATTTTTTTTTGGAGTCCCGGTGGGTTTTCATCTAAAGCAACCCTTCGGATTTTTACGAGCATCCAGTTCCTGTTCCTGCAGATATTAACCTGAATATGTCAATAGTTTTTAGAACTAGATTTTTTTCTCACTGTTGTTGAGTATTGACGATCTTGTTACTGAATACAATTGAAGTATTTAAATAACTGCAACGAAAGATTCTCGCGTATAATAATTACGAATGTCGAAGAAGTCCAATAAGCGTTTGCTCATTGATCGAAAAGATTACTTTTCTCATCCAGTGAGTTTGTTCCTGCCTCGAACTCCCCGCACTCTCTTCCATGGATTCACAACGAACTCGAAGTCCTGGCGAAAGCCCGGAGCACCATCATCGTCAAGAGAAGGAAAGAATATAAAGCACACAGGCTTCGAAAAACATCCCCTCGCGGCTACGTACAGACCCCGTGGGCTTCTTATTCCTACCGACTGATTTAATTTCAGATAAGCCCGTGAGTCTCGGTACCGGGCGAAACTTGAGACCCTGTTAAAGGATCGACGTCAACTTTGAGAAATCGACGTCAGTACGCTTGCACAAAAGCTCTTGGACAAATTTACCTTTCGCGATTCTCATTTCCGTGGCTACAGCGATTCAGCCATTCGGATACTTCGCTTCTGGAACTCTTGATCAATTATCGCTTGGTCTATACGTTCGATTATTGGTGAAAAAAAATCCTCTCAACCCCTTCAATCAAATCCATCTTTTCCAAAAGTTTATTATTTATCTCTAATCCCCGATTTTTTTTTTATTCACGAGTCATCGATTACAGACCTTGAAACTTTCTATTCTCATTGTTTTCTTCAAACATTTATAGAAAAGCAATATTTCTTATGATTTTAAATCATTCATTAAAATCCTTTTTCCCTCGCCAAAGACTCGTCTGAATACGGTTTCTAACGAGCACCTAGTTTCGGCAATTCAGAAGCTATTCGTGATTGAGGAACAATCTTTTAGAAACTATATACACGAGACATAAGAGAAACAGACAACTACCCTTTAATTAAGTTACTCAAAAGATAAAGTTGTTGCAAGTAAGTATCTTAATTACGATGAGAGAGAGAGAAAGAGAGTCACGAGATTCGACGAAAGCGATAACTGAGAGACGCCGCTGTCGGTCCTGGAGGTACATTATGTGCGTTTATTATATCAAGCACTGTGATTAATTGCTTACTTGCAACTATCACATTCGTTACAAGAAGCAAAAGGTCCTCCCATTTGGGGATCGTTACGATTAATTATTACGATCGCGTGCCAATCACAAGGTGACTCTTAATTGCGAGATATTGCTGCAGAATAATAATACCTCGACATTTTTCGTGTACAGTTTTAATTTATTGATCACCGGCTATTGCTTGATCTACCATCAATTTTTTTCATGAATGATTACATTCAGTGGATTGGAAATAACTTCAGTGGCTAAAAAAATAAAAGTCAAGCATTCAAAAAACTCTCCATGTACAGATTGAGAAAAAAAATATGAAAATCAATTTCTTTTCCTCAAAATTTGATTTCAGCCGGAGAAACATTTTGATTGAATGAAATTTCAAATTGAATTTAGAATTGCATTCATTCAGAGAATGGAGTTAAAGCGAATCAATGAATGAAAAACACACGAGGGATTAAGGGGTTTTAGAAAATTAAGTATAAACTGAATTCCACAGCAATTCGAACGTGTCGAAAAAGTATGAAAAGAACCTGTTCGTCTCTCGTTCTCTCAATTTAGGAATCCCCGTACGGTCGTACGGGTAGGTGTATATAGTTCCGGTTTACAGAAGGGCAATCACAATGAATGGCACGATAGAATGAGAGATTGTGTGGAGGAAGGGGGGGGGAGGTTTTAAAAAGGGGGAAAAAACATGGTTTTCCAGTGCATGGCAGGCATGTGAGCGAACGACTCCCGGTGGTAGACCGGTCGATGTAGCCGAGAACTCGCGCGCACAGTAAAATGCAGGTCGTACACGTTGCAGGAACGAACGAAAAGCGTGCGCGGTGAACGTGAAAATAAAATGGGTAGAAACACACCGATGGGGCTACGTTGCGGCGAAACGAACCAATAATACGAGGGAGAGAAAAAAAACAGAAAAAAAAATAACTAGGAATGAACGCAAAAAACGGCAGGGACACAGAGATGAGAAAAAAGAAGGAGGAAGAGGAAATGAGCAGGGAGAGACGGGAAGGACGAAGAGGTGAGGAAATAAAAAGCGGATTGGAGTTTTATATAAAAAGGTCTCGCTATCGGGGGCTCATATCGGATCATAATTTACGGTTTGGTCGTTCGTTAACGAGATCAATAATATGTAGCAGGATTAATTAATTATCCGAAGCGAGCTTTCGCGAAATAAATTCTGTTCGCTGCGGCTCTAAAGTTAGTCGCGAAGTCTTTTTTTTCCTCGGAGAAATAAATTATATACAGTTTCATATAATTGGAGCTAAAAAAATTCTTGGTTCTTCAATGAAAAGCCCGTGTATTATGAAAAAGGGAGAGAAAAATATTTCGCAAAAGAAAAAAAAAGAAAATCAATAAAATCGTGAGGGAATATAGTGTATTCTGACTTATTTTCATTGCTTATCAAATTAATTAAAATCAAATCATATTTTGATAATCAATAATGAATAATTTTCTGTAGATTCTGTTTTTTTTTCTTTTTCAAATCTATAACCTTGAGCAATCTGTATAAAGAGTTCTCACTCGGTATCATCATTACTCCTGAAATGATTTGAGTTCATTTTTATACAAAAAGTTTTATCGTATGAACGTCAATATTAGTTTAAATGGAAGTGACCGTCTATCAATAAAATATGAAAGTTGACAAAGGTGACGTCGAAATGAAAAAAATAATAAAAAATAAACAGACCCGGTGAAAGGAGTGATTCGAAAACATTGAGATTTATGACTGACGAAATGTTCATTGACAGACGAAGGGGACGTTGATTCCAAACAGATATCTCGATGGTACCTTCGTTAGAACATTGCGTAAGAAACGGATTTGTATAATTTTAGGAAAACTGACAGGGCGGTCATTAGAAAAAAATATTTCATTAAAGACCTGATCGGAGATGTGATTGATCACTTTGTGAGTGTCGTCTCGAACTTACCTGCAACAAAAAAAGAAAAGAAATATTAGTCAAGAACGTTAGTGCGATGAATATTTCGTAAAGATAATAAAGACGTTTTTAATGAACAAAAAACTGCTTCAAGTGATGGAAGAAGACTGTTAAACAAAAAGATTTCTCTTTGACACGAATTCCCGTCATTTAGCGACCAGGAGAATTATTCCGCGTTTCATTCTCTCAGCGAAAGATCGCTCGCATAACTCTTCATATTTTCGTATGGAAAATGGCGTTAGTGGTGGAAATTTTTTTTTTTTTTAAATAAAGTTCCGTCGCTTTTCAACTCGCATATGAATTTACCGAGGCATAAATTTGGTCGAACACGCAAAAGCGTGCGCATGCCTTCAATCGCGGGAATAACTCGTTGCATCTCTCATACTCTCTTAATTAAATAGATATCCGTGACTTCCCACGCTAACGACTGCTGCTCCTTCGTCTCTCTCTTTCTTCAGGCACTGAATTATCATTATTTTTTTCTTAGTAAATCTTGCTAGACTAAGGATTTGATCGAACAGAACATGTACATACTACGGACTTCACAAGCGTGTTGAGTTATACCGATTAAATATGAGTCCATGTGTAACGAACATGCGAATGTATGTACACAATAAATAAAGCAGTGCAGGGCGAATTAAGAGGTATCTCGTGACTCAATGAAACGTGATGCACATTTTCGCAAGAAGAATATCTCATTGACACGAATCATAATAATATAACAACTTCGTTGTACCCTGGATTTAACGTACGGAATGTTTTATTCAAAGAATGAGAAAGTTGCAAATAATTTTTTCTTCTCTCACTCGTTGAAATATATTTCAATTCTTCTTCTACGTTTGCTGGCTATCGAGTGGTTTGTAATCCTATTGTCGTGACTGTCGTGACTTTCTTTTCTGATTCACATGATTGTTTTACGATTTGACCCTTCGTTGACACACTGGGTCATTTTTGCCTGGAGAATTTAAAAGAAGGTAATAACTACTTGTAAAACCTCACTCGTTCAAATAAATATGTTTTTTTTTTTTTTTTTGGAAATCGCGCCCTTACGACTATCAAAAAATCGCACTTTGATAAGCACTAACTTTTTCGGAAGGCTGCAATCGCCAAATTTGAGTGGGCCAACGAAGGATCAATTGAGAAAATATATATTCGCATTAAAAAATAGGTCAGTTACGATATTCCGCGCTCGATTTCGGAACTTAATTTTCCTCGGTTTAATATTTCAAGTGAGCGTGAAAAACTGCTAATTTCAAGAATTTCGTTGGTACAAAAACTTTCTCTCTTTGTTTCAAATTCCTTTTACAATAGTTCGTTTTCTTTTATTGTAAAAGCCTCGTTGCTGATCGTTTCTCAATATTTTTCACATATTTTGGTTCAGCGATTCTCCAGATATTGCAAGACTTCGCTCCAAGTAAATAACCTTAATTTTCATGGAGTAACAGAGAAAGCGAGAGAGAGAAAAAGTCCGGTAATGATAATGGTAATTGGGGAAAAAAGCCGCAATTAAAATTCAACTTTGCGCACGACATTTGACTATCGTTTTTTTTTCTCCCTCGTTTTCTCCTTAACGCCACTTTCCCTCGGTTTCATCGCAACGACTCTCGTCGATCCGAGGTTAACGCAACCCCTGCTGTATGCCTAGTTTTTATTTTTTTAATCTTTCCCTCGTATCACTCAAGCTAGTTCTCTTTTCACAAGCACTTTTCACAACTACTCAGATCTTTTTTTCCCCGCATTGTTTTATTAATTCTGTTTAACGTTTTTCCTGCTGTTTGGACTCTTACCGATGCGTTAAAACTAGGATAATTCTCATTTTCACAAGTTTAAAAAGCAAACGAGTGAATAATGAAAAATAATATAAAAAATTATATGTAATTATGAGCTTGTTAACGGCTTGAAAAATGTCTACTGGTGAATTAACGAGGACGCGTCTCAAGAGCTACCTTCTCGTTTCCTTCAGACCCTGAAAAATTGGAACTACCCCTACAAACCGTGTTGGCCCTAAACTCGCCCTTGATGTATGTACACCCGATGTTTGCAAACGGTGCCGCCTTCTTTCTGGACGACACTTGGATGTCATCTCACTTGCAAAATTGCACGAATTTTCGAGAATTTTCTTCTTTAGGTGCTCGGCGAATAATTATATAATTTTGAAAAGTTGTGAAGTCAAGAGGTGTTCAAAAAAACATAAATTTACGTTTTTATACAAAGTGCAATTGAATTTTTTCGTTTTTTATTCCACTCGACTGCAAGTACCCTGGTCACATTTATTCATCACTGAGTTGAATTAGATTCATTTCAGAACAATAAATAATTTGCATTGAATTCTTAGCGTGTATTTTAAATAAAATGCCTGTTACATATAGTGAACGTTAAAAAATCGTGAAGTTTCATGGGCTCTCTTCTTCGATTAAAGTCGTAACGGCATTTTTAATATCTTTTCCAGTACAAAGCAGCGATTGAATTTAAAAAACGTGGCTTAAAAAAAATTACATCGTTGATATTTCGCACCGAGTCCCAACATTTTTGTACGCAACTTCATGACATGAAAGCTGTGGCACATTTTATCGTCAAAAGGAATTACATTTTTTATGCACATGTTCCCTTAATTGGGCAGTTGGTGATCGTTTGGTAGACGAGGTGGAAGCTGCGGATTCAGCGAGGCGAAAGGAACAGAAATTTTCGCGACACGCACATCAACAGTTTACTACTGCTTCACACGAATTACGTCACTAGCCTGAGTTTAATTTTAGTACGAAATTTTTTCTAGATTTTCTCATAATTTTCGGAAAATTGATCATTTTTTTTCCAACTTTCTGCTTCAGTTGTAATGAGAGTTTTGGTGAGAATCTTTCCGCATTGAATAATTACATAGTTACAAATTTGCACGCCGCCTCGTCCGCCTTCACCGTTTCAGTGGCGCCAGTATTTCGGAGTAACTCGATTACGAATAACAACAAAAACAGGAGTGATGCATTATTTATGGCCAGCCATAAACCAGTGTTGCCTTTTATTTTATATTTAGTTACAACGGTACAAGTTAAATGGTCCCATCAATTCAAATGCGAATGCGAAAGTAATCTCGCAAGTAATGCGGTCAAAAACCACATAACGTTTTAATAGTTGTATTTTTAACTAAATAAAGAAATCAACACTAAAATGCATTTGAATGAATCTGATGTATCGATCGGATTTATTATACCAACTGAAGAGACTAGAATTTGTGTTCAGAGTAAATTTGATGGTTTTTGCTAACAGATTCATTTGATTGATCGAATCTGTTGATATTTATTAATATTTTAAATATTAAAATTTATTATTACGATGTTAATATTTCTTGCCCCGTTATTTATTGCATGATTTTCGATTTCGATGTATATTTTTCAGCATATTTATGATAACTTGCGTTTACATGTTTATATTCGTTAATATGTAGACGTTTACGGCCGACGGATTAAGCAGTGAAAGGAAAGGTGAATGTAAGAGGATTGCTGACCGTGAATCTTCGAAGGCCGAGCAGCAGTGTCGACACGAGCGACCGTTCGGATACCATCATCGTGTGTCCTTTTGTATAATTCTTTTGCACTTTTTTTTGTTACCTATTTATTTCTCGTTTCGGTCATCGACACGAAATATTATTACGAAATGGTTTGTGTTCATAGGTGAAGGCGGACTTTTGTCCGTGATCCGTTTATCGAGGAGGACACGGTTGTTCTTTATATAATTCATTAAACAACGGGCTACGAAAGAAAAACTGGATTTTTTATTGCAGAATCGTAAATTCTGATGTAGGAAACATAATCGAACTGTCATATTTATCGAATTGATATTTGCCGGAAGTGAATTGTTGCACTTGTCAGGATGATTACTTTATTGCATCATAAACAATTTACGGAAGCCCTGATTTAGACGTATTACTTTCAAAGTAGATTTAATTAAAATCCAAACTGATGATAAAATGATTTACAGCTCTATTTTGCTTGTCTTACTTATACGTCAACCCGCGTTATTCATCACTCCGAGTCAATAAAGTTTGTTATGAGAGCGGCTGGAGATCACCTCTAAAGCATGGTTATGGGTTCGAGTCTTATGACCACAGGTGTAATATACGAGCTGGAGTATCCTATAAACTTCGTTTTATGAAAAGTTACTTTTGGAATTGAGTTCAATAACTTTACTCGAAGTGATGTACAGTTTCTTGCAATGTGTACAAACGATAATCCACTCTCGTAACGATGACACGATTATAATTTCGCTGAATGATATGAGGATGATGTTCATTTGTCATTGAATTAAGGACCTTGTGTAATAGCATCAAAATGGAGAGATTTTAATGGAACTTTGGAAGAAACGAAATATTGAAGAAAAATAAAGGTTTGCCAAGTTTCACCATATTTACTGCCTGCAAATCATGATTTCAACAAATGAATTTCATATCAAAATGACGGAGAGAACCGAAAGGAAGTGAAAAACTTTTGGAAATGTTGATCTCGATGCAACTTCGTTAACAGATATCAACAGATATTTGTTTCATATGCAGAACAATTCATTTTCATGCACAAGTTTATGCGAAGTCTGGAACTCCCGTCATCAATCAATGGCACGTCAGGTTGTGATAAAACAACAGCTCAGATTGCTTCTACATTTAATCCAGCATAACCAAGTATTGAATGACTGGTATTTACAAAACCCGATAATTTACAGTTCGTAAAGCATTTGCCATAACTGTCGAGGAAGAGCTCGAAGGGATATTGTGGTAGGACCAGCAGGTATTCTTTGATCAGGTAGATCAGTTTACCCTTCTCGATTGCTGTGCATGCTCGATTTTCGAGGCTCCCGGCTTTCTTGAAGAAAAGAATGGGCACGCGCCTTCGATTATAGTCGTTTCTTGCTTTTTTTTTCTCAAGAGCGAAGTGATTGACGGCACGAATGTATCACGAATGGCTAAAAGGGATACACAGTCTTCTGCCAAGGAATCCCTCGAGCTTCGGTTACATCGAACCAATATCGCGTGTCCGAAATACACAAGCATTTTGGTGATTCATACATTGGGTTCCTTTGCACATAATGAATCGTCGTTATTTCATTTCTTTATTTCAGATATTTAGACACTCGATGTTTGTGGTTGTCAGAAATCGAGCCAAAGAAATATCATCATTTTCGAAATTCCAATGAAACAAACAGGTCGATAGCATGGCTTAGAAAATTTAATTTAGACTAACCATCAATATTAACTCGTATACAGATGCTTTCTCGAAGGCCCTCAGGAATTATTATAATCAAGATGGAGATAATAGTGAATAAAAATTGGAAAAAGTACGAAAAAAATTCCTAATACCATTCGTGGCGGCGAATATGGAGACAATAATTTAAAAAAACCTAATCAAAACATAAATTACCGACAAGGGCACTCGAAAATTCCGAACACTTTTGTCAAAACGTTCGATTCATCGATTCTCAGTGAAAATCTAAACAAGTTCGACGATTCTTGTAGTAATTCATGTGGAAGCAAATTAAAAAAAATCGAATAAAAGATTAGTGCACCACAATTAAAACGAAGCAAGCTTCAACAACTTAATAGGAACGAGGGGAGTCGTAATAACAAAGTTTTGAAGTAGCTGAGGAATAAGATATGTTAACGGAGAACAGGTGCTCGTGTTTTGTAATACGTGCACTTGCGCAACTAGGATTAAGAGCGCTTAAGTATACATTTGCAGTTGGTTTTGCATGACAATTCAGGCCCTATTCTCATGTGGTAAAAGTAGTTCGCGATGGAGATTGTGTCACGTGATTCGCGACACGAATAGACCGTAATTACCGTTAATTGCAACGCGGCATCAGCGGCTCGCCCTGGGTATATATAATTGTTCATTTTAATTGGTCAGTCGTTCGTTCTCTGGACCCTCGGACTCTCATACTCTTCTCTATATACTGCGATTGGGCATAAATATACGTAATACATATATGCGAGGTTCCAACTCGGAATCGGCCTTCACGGCCCTGCGGAAATATCCAGGCGACCTCGGAGATCAGCTCTTCTCTCAATTGATACTAATACCCGCGGAATAGAATTTTTTATTCTCTCTTCTTTCCAATCCTTCGATAGTTAGATCCCGTGGGACGAGATCTAGTTACAAGGTCACGACATTTTATTCTCTTATTTGACTTGACTTTTGCAATCATAATCATCGAAACACTTTATAATAAACAGAGTTATTAAAACGAAGATATTTCCTAATGAAATTATTAAGGATTTGACTTAATGAAGCATCTGAATTTTGTATAAATTTGTTATTCAAAGTTTTTTATTTTTTTATTGCTTCTCTTGATTGTGAGCAGTTTAGATTCTTCATCTTTAGCCTTTTCTTCGTTACTTTTATTGGATTGAGTTGTCGAATGAATCATCAAAATATGTGATGAAAAGATTTCATCCATTCAGTTGCACTGAGAAGAAAAATCATTGTAGGCAAATGATTTTGTTCGAACAACCGTAAAAATCGACCAAAATGACAATATTTCCTGAACTTCGTTGTTCTCTTTTTTTTGGACATTTGTGTGGATTTATTCATTTATTTGACAGTCAATGATGTGAATTGAACTGAAAGTGATGATGTCGTAAAGAGGTTTCTCCGAAATAAAGGGTTGAACCTATGAATGCTATTACATTATTCCTTCTGCGATAGAGATCCAACGAAGACCTTTTTTTCTTTTTTAACTATTCCGTATTTTCTATGCCTATATACATCATAGATATGTGTATGTATACACATATATTGGATTGCCTGAGCAAGAGTAATGGTCGACGAAGTCCCAGGTGCCGCTCCGGTAGAGTCTGCAATTTGTGACATTTCCGTCTCGAGCATTTGAATAATGTCTCTGGGGCGATGCTTGCATCTATTCCGAATGGCAGATGTAGATGAAGGTGACACAACCTTTCCTATTCTAGTCTTTTATTTTTTTTGTATTTTTTCCCTCTATAACTTCTTTGAATGCTCTTAACCCACGTACAGTTCAAAGAGAACGAAAAACAAAAAGATCAGGTGAAAAGACGTGTTAACAAGTGTACAATCCACTGGAAGCTGTCTATGAAGACTTTGTAATGGAATGGCGCCACCACTATATAGCGTGACTAATTGGAAAAATTGTAAATGAGGAATTTGAACAAATGGAGGAAATGTCTGCACGGGTCTCAACGTCTATTTGCAACGTCCTGACATTCATTCTTTGCACTCAAAAACCTTATCATTTGCTTTTTTTTTGCCTTTGAAAAACTTGTGATATCAAAAATATTCGTCATTTGAATGATTGATTCAAATTGTTTTTAATTTGATCGAATTCCTCGTGTTTCTTCACTCTCATGAGATTCATCTCGTTTTACTATGTCTTTGGAATGTTTGTTCGTCTTTTGTTTGAACTTTGATAGGCCAGCTTTAGAAATTTTATCGTGATTTGGTTGACCTTTTGAGGTATCAAATAACATCGACTTGCTAATTTGGTTGAAAGCACTGTTGTAACGTTTACGAACGTTTGGTTGGATGTTTGTTTTCACTGTATAAAATGCTAACATCGAGTAAAGTGTCTACAACAAAATCTATACGCTGCCGAAGAATATATTTAGGATAAAAAAAGAGATAGAGAGAGAGAGAGAGAGAGAAAGAGGGAGAGAGAGAGAGAGAGAGAGAGAGAAAGGAACAGGGTGGAGATAGACAGCATACAAAAGGGTGAATTTCCTGCAGCAAAAAGGTTTCCCGTGTGAAATTTCGCGTTTGAGTCGACAATAGAGAGCTGGATTTCGTTGCCGTGGCCAACGAGGCGTCCTAAACCAATATTCTTACCCGATATCTCTCTTTTTCTCTCATACCCGGGTTACATCTTTCAAACCTACCCAATACTTTCGTCCCCTTTCATCTCTTTTTTTTCAGAGGCTTTTCTCTCGCCTTGCAGTATCACAAAACTTTTATCACTCTTCTTGCTTCTACTGGTACGTTCTATCCAATTTCGAAACCCAACATCTTGTGGCTGTCGACAAACTCAACCGTTGCTCATCTTTTTCCTCTTCTTTCTTTTTCTTTGCCCGTCGTTTTATCCTCTGGTTTTTACAATGTTGCAAGAAAAAATGATGCAAATCAATGGGAAACTATTGCAATTATTGCATTTGCAAAAGTAGAGGAAAAAGATTTTCTTTTTTAACATCGAATACATCATTACGAATTGGAATGCGGAAGCGAAACCATAATATAAGAGATTCTACATTATTTTCATTTTGCGCAGTCATCAAGCCAAAGACTTTCATTTTCCTCTAAACTTTTCTTCGTTTTATCTTGAGGTTTTTGTCCCCAAAAGCCGAGGTGACTGTTGGCATCTGAATGACTCAAGAGCTGACCATCAGATATCTCGTTTATTATCCGATTGCGTGGGTGAATAAAGTCAACAGGGAAGATAGCGTCGTTGGTCGTACCGGGCTTCTGGATAACACCGCACGTTTCAGTAGGATCATATAGTCCCTGAACGATGAAAAAAAAAAGATTGCCCCAGCCTGGTAGACGAGGAGACATGACGGGGAGGGTTTATTTCACCATCACGAGTCGACAGGGGTGTGTAAAAATAAAGTGATTCTTGATACCATTTTCGTCGTTGTATAATAGTCTGCTCGTCCAATACAAGATCTTTGTGGAATTTTATTCCCTCGTTTCTACTATTTATTTGGAATGTTTTTGTCACCGGGATATTTGACATTAAATGTTTTTTGGGCACGAGAGTTTCATATTTTTCTCTTAATATTGTTCGTCAACTTTCCTGATGTTTTTCATTTAAGACAGAAAACCGTAAATTTATCTGCTTTGAAGGGACTTTAGAGATGATCCAGTTACAAGAAAGATTAGTGAATTCCTCAGCATGAGTTTCTTATTACGATCAATTTATTTTCTGACAAAAATTTAACGTAAAATATTCAAAAATCACGAATACAGATGAAATGCAATAAAAATGGAATTGCGAATGAAAAGACCGTCGAAGAATCTAAAGAGCAAATAATGAATAAATCATTTTTCTTTTGTACACACTGGTGTATCCCGGATTATATTATGTAATAAGAGAAGTACGAGGATTGTAGGAGTCATCGGAAAGATTGTCAAGGATGCGAACTATGCGGAAGAACAAAAGCCGGCAGTCACCCGTCCCCTTTCATCGTTGCCAGTCGACAGACAATTCTTTTGAAGCTGTCTGTAGGAAAAAAACCTTCAGGCTATTTTTGTCTGCGAAAACTATTGTGATGCGGGAAAATACAAGATTTTGAGATGATTTCTCGCAACGATTAAACAATTTCGACTCCAGTAGTGTCGCGTGAATACTCAGACGTTTTCATACTTTTTTAAATAAATAGAAAAAATGTGTATCACAATTATTAATGAAAAAGAATACTGAAAATCGAACATCTACAGAAATAGAACCAGGCTTTGCTGGAATCAATCAATTATCTACGTGACCTGATTCGAGAAAAAATCTAGTAAATACTCCACACAAGTGCCAGTCATTTTGATTGAAGAAAATTTTCACATCAGACTTTTATAAAAACACGATTTGTGTCAAAGGCAAAACAAAACTTAAGCATCATAAACAATCTTGACAGCAGGAAAGAGGAAGAGACGAGCAATGCAAAATAATAAATGAAGGAAATGGAAAAGGGTAAAGGGGTTGAGGAAAGGGTCACGGAGATGCCCCAGAGGATCGGAGGAAGACCCGGTGAACCCGCCGCCCAAAAGGGCACCTAATTAATGTATTGTTTCACCGGCTGCTGTGGTCGTCGGCGTGAAATCTGCATCAGCATGAATATGCAAGGAAACGAGTCGGACCTACCGGTGGCCCTCGCGTGGCTCGTCTATGAATATCCGTTCGTTTTACTCGTTCCCCTTGCCTTCTCACACACCCGCATTGCCTGACGAAAGTAACGTTCGTGTTGCTGCTGTACATGTTGCTTGTGAACTTGCTTCCACGAGCACTTTACAATCTTTCATTCTACAGAGTGAATCAAAGCTCGACAACTTTTTCAAACCAATGACAACATTTTAGAATTGCATTAATTCACGTTTACATTATGTTTGTTTTTTTTTTCAATAATTAATCGAATTACATAAAAAAAGAAAAAAAATAATAGAGGCCTAGATTTATTTTTATATTAATACAGAAGCAAGAAATAATGAATCAGTTCTCATAGGTCAATGACAAATATTTGATTTATGAATTAGAACCTAGAATATGAAAAAAATCTAAATGAAATACAGCTTCGTCTTATTATGATAAAATAAATTTTTCATTTTGACACGTCCTATATATGCACGACGTTGCTCTTTCCGAGTCGCCTACTTACTACTACACAAGAACTCCTCTCAGCTTCAATTCTCCCATTACACGTCATCTAGTATACTATACATATTAATAACCTCATGGGTAGCCAGAATAGTGTATGCTGGGTACATGCATAATGCATTAGCCATGCCTGCTTCGAAAACTGGTTAGGAAGCTTTGGTGGCACCGCTGAGCAAATTTCAGAGCTTTTCGTATATATGACGAGTGATTTAATGCTATTTACGAAAAATCGTATGCCATTCGACGGGATAAGGGCACGTTAATCCTTCAAAAATCTATAACATTGTTTTTTCTTATCGATTAATTTGTGTATTTCATAAATATGTGCAAAACATTTTCTTCTGTAGCACGCTTCGTTATCGTCATTTATATTTTCATTATTGAAAACTAACGAATTTTTTATCGATGGAAAATTGCTGCTTCCATTTCTCTGATTTTAGAATTTTGAAAATTACTTTTTTATTCTTTCGTTACTTTCTGACGAATAAGTAAAGGGAAAATATATATTGTTACTTTTCAACGTTGTAGACGCCAACGCCAGAAATTGTTTTTGATTCGCTCGTCAGGGGCTAAGGTGCTTGTTCAAAATAACGGGTCCTAATAATCTAATAAGTGAAACGATTCGCCTAACGATATAATGCGACAAGATAGACTGCCGTAGATGAAATTGTATCGAAACTCCTACGCAAAGGATTGTCGAGTAGATTCGCAATTCAACGAGTTTGAAGATAGGGAAAAGAAAGATGAAGAAGAAGAGGAGGGGGAGGATGGAATAGGGCAGGGAGAAAAACGAGTGCGACCAAGAGCTCAAAAACTCTTGCGGATGACGCTGATACCGATTCTCTGGTGGTTCTCGCCACTTGATGATTTACGAGCCCGGGAGTTTGCCGACGCGGTAGTTCGACGTGGCTCCCGGGGACTCATTAGCGGTTACGTGTCAATTCGTTTGCACTGGTTGAGCTCCGACGATTCGGTATGGAGTCGTTTGAAGAAGACGAAGAATACAAAAAAAGCTCTCGTGCCCGTGGAAAAAAATCAAAACCAAAGTATCGGCGTTCGTTGGAACGAACCGAAACGAGATGAGATGAAAAAAAAACTCTGGGTTAAATTTATTTGAGCTCGTTGGCGTTTGCGTTGACAAACTTTATTCAAATCTCTCCATTTCAATTAAACAGCACCATATTTTTAGGGTATTGAAAAAAAAAAAATTGATGAAAAAATGAAAAATTGGTGCAATAATTTAGTTTTTTCGATCTCATAGTTCAAACAAGGACTTTGTTTTTATTTCAAGTATAAAAGCAGTTGATAGAAATAATATTTTTGTACGAGGCCTCAGAATGTTCAGAGACAATTGATTAACTAGCTTGAATTCTAATTGTAGATACGAGGCTATGCGAGTCCATCCCAAATGGTTCGAATACATAAGCATATCGCAACTGCATCATGTATAACTACGATCTCTGACGACGAATTGATTTTCTGGCAGAACGATTTCCCGATCTGGCACATCCGACCTCAATCTCCGTAGAGCCTGAAAGCTTGAGAGCCTCTAATAATAATTTCTTAAGCTCTATTAATAATATTCTAAAATAATTTTCGTGCTGCGAAATACTACGCGAGCTTCGCGAGTGTTTTCATTGATCGCGATCCAGACTTATCCTCGTACAGTGTACGACAGATTTATTGAGCTCGAAGGTTGACATACTTTCATGCGCTTTACCGGTTAATTCTCGTGCAATATGAGTTTAATTTGGGCGTTTTTAAATTCTCGAACAATACAGAACGTTAAGGGCATTTTTCGCTCTCAATTCTTCAAGGCAACAAACACCTGGATACATCGTAGAAAATTTATTCAACGGACTTTCGATAAATCACTCACTTGTGAGTCGAAGAAAATCCTCATTTGATACCAACATTGTGATGCAGTTTTCAAACTAATCTACGAGACTTTTGCCTCGTGCTTGGTTTAGCCAGGAAACGAGCGAGTCATCGAATGTTCGTAACTCATCGTGATAATTTTCGTAATCTCAAGTGGACTTCCGGTTTCAATGAGAAATATTAGCGTGTCTTTTGTTACGTGAACTCGCTCGGTATGAGATGCTCGATCTCTCGAGATATCTCGAACTTATTCGGATGCGTGAAGAAGAAGAAGAAGGAGAAGAAGAAGAAGAAAGAAACTAAAATATAAGAGCGTACACGCGTTCATGCACAATTATCTGACTTCGCGTTAGCATCAAAATAAAAAAAGATTCACGATAAAGATACGCTCGAATTGTAGACCACAAGTTAAATGAGTTACGCGATAATAATAATGCACCGTTTTACCGAGAGTGCATCCACACAGGCCAGATTTTATCAACGTAAACACTTAAATAGAGCCATTTGACTCGCGCATACCGCGCGATCTAACAAACAATAGCAACGCGTTTGCCTCCCATGCCCAGAAAGCCTGTTTGAATAATTGCGTGGAATAATTTATCGATAATTGCTCTCATGAGTTTATCGGACCCTGCATCGCCACTGACTGATGAGTACATCATTATTATTTTCTGTTCATTTTCTCTGTAAATATGAAATTACGTGTTTGGAAACAATTCTATGATTGTTAATTATCGTTTTAAGTTTCAAATGGAAAAACAGCAGTCTTTAGTGGCCTGAATACGGTTTAATAATATGCTATTAAAATTTATACCATCAAAAAGATTCATTATTAATTGAATCTTCGAAATCATCCCAATTTCACTGAGAAAACCACTTGCTCTCCATCGATGCAAATTTTAACATTACGTTAATCACGATCGTAAATTCTTCCCAGTAAACATCATTGAAAATAAGTGAACATTGAACCGTTCATTTTTCAATTGTCTCAAAATTAGTCCACGGATTAAAAAAAAAGATAACGATGGGAAATATTCTTGAAAAGTGAAGCTACAGAAAAAAAACGTTAAAGGATCGAATTACACAAAAAATAATGACTTCATTGCGTCCCGACGATGCTGCTGGAAACTTCGATGAATTGTTATGAAATCAGTTTAGTATTTTGTAATTCAACGAACGATTTGCATCGGAAAATTCACTTTCAACACTTTATTGCATTAGAGGCTCGAAGAATTTATCAACATATTTAGCCGTCACTTGAACATCGGGAATCTATGATTCGCTGAGAAACGCACAGTATACATCTATGAAACGATCGGAAGACACGAAATCTGAAACTCGAATGTTTTTAAGGGGAGTTGAGAGAATCGTCAGCACTTTGACGCGGGCTGCTTTACTCGGATATGTGAGTAATACGAAACCCAAAAACCGAGAAGACACATCGAAAGCTTTTAGTGGCCGGATGGAAACGCCGAGACATTTTCTCACACCCTGAGTCGGACTCGCCTGCGCTATCATTTTCGTCAATTTTGTACACTGATCGGAAATTCTATGGGAATGGTTTTTGCCTTTTTTTCGAAAAAAAAAAAAAAAAAAAAAAAAAAAAAAAAAAAAATCCAGTGTCATGTTCGACGTAAGATGCTGAACATTTACTTTGAGTTGCTCAAAAAACTTTGGAAAAATAAATCGAAGGTCTATATAGCACGATATTAACACTCTGAATATGATACGAAAATATATTCCGATGAAAATTTAAACGATAAAATCATAAAGATTACGTATTCAATGGTAATGTGGCGGAAGGTGTCAGCCAGAGATCGAATCTTTTGGCACAGTAGCGCCGCGACGAATTTTCCTTCATTCATTTTATTCTTCTTTTTATTTTCTTCCAGCTATCTATATAAATTGACATTCTGAATTATTCACGAGTGTGTCTCAGAGCCATTTTTTTCTCCCCTAGAAGATATGGATGGCAAAACTTCGGTGCAGAATATAACATTCGGACCAATCTACTCACACACTTGCGCACAAAGTATATATTTCGTAAATATATGATTGCGAAGTGTCCTCAAAAAAGCATTTATGGGGACGTAAAATAAAAATCTAAAGCAGAATAGAAACGGGCTAACAAATTGAGTTTATGAATTAATTAACTAAACTGAAGAAATTTTTCCGATGTTTTACTTAAAAAGTCAAACAGAAAAATGAAATTTGACGTACGATAGTGAGGGTGATGCATATCGCTCGGATCGTTTACGGAAACGAGATAAGATCGACTAAATTATGCAAGTCTTTTTCATGGATATGTACCATCGCGGGTGTATAATTTCTTACATTTTCTGTTACTGTTTAAAAAATAACTATATTTGTGTATGGGGTATTTGTTCATGGTGAACAACACCAACTGAAATGTTATTTTTCTTTCTCAACTATGGCATTTGAATAAAAAAACCAATCAACTAATCAGAACTTTCAGGAAAAAGTCACGAATTGTTCGGAAAGAAATATTTTTTCTTTCCAAAGAAGAATTTTTATCATTAGATACTGTAACATTTGAAATTTACAGCCGAAAAAAAGGCTAAGTTTGAAAGAGCTTAGATTGGCATGGAATGCCGCATATGCAATGCGAGCATATACATTACGTTCTTGGAGTCCGGACAATTAATAACGGCGCGTTCCTTCCGAACGTTAAGCCACCGGGGAAATCTTAGTCGTGTGAAACGCCACACGTCTTGCTCTCGTGAGCGTTGAGCGGGAGAATTAACCGGCGGGGAAATGACTTGAAATTAAAGTTACGGGAGAGGAGAAGCAGCTTGGAAGAAAATCCTCGAAGAGAACGAGTGTATGAAACTATATACGCCCAAGTTGGATCAAGCTTACCCTTAATCGACGTTCAAAGTGAGTACCTGAACGTTAAACGTGGCCACTCGTCCGGGAATTAAGATTCAAGGACGTCGCGCTACCTTCAGAGACTCACGATCCACGAGAAGGGCAAAATGTGAAATCGAGAAACTACCTTTGTTCTTATTCGACTGTATATGTCGTGGGCGCTGGTACTTTAAGATCATAATTTATCATAACATTAGTTTGGCTCAATAACAAGAGAGGAAAAATGTTTATTCTTCAAATGGAACTTTTAAAGTCGACAAGAAAAGGTGAATTCCTGGAGGAATTTAATATCCGAGTCTTTTCAATACGTAACAGCCTCTCCCCCCCCCCCCCCACGTTTCGGAGTTACTCCGTGAAATGTCAATTTTGCTGCTGCTTCCCACAAGAAAAAGTCTATAAAACTGTGTAATCTTTGATTGTCAATATCTCGAGTACGGGAAGGAGTATGGTCTTGAAACTTTGCATGTAGTTTCGTAAGAATTCCCTAAACGTGTTGTCAATTTAAAAAATCTGTAGAAAATTTTATTAGCGAGACTACTAGCTTCAAAAGTAGCGAGAAAAAAATGAATTTATGAATTTTTATGTTCTATGATTTATATTAATTCATTTCGCAGACGGTTTATTAGTGTCGACAGGGCCAGGATTATATACCTGTACACCATCAAAGTATGTGGCATAGAAAGTGAGAGATCAGCTATTTCGGTCGAGGTCAATTTGCTTCCCTGTTCTTTCTTTCATTCTTTTTTTCCCTCTTATTCTCTCGTTTCTTTTTTTTTTGCTTTCTTTCGCGAACTCGTTGAAAATCGTACGCCAACGCGAATGACACTGAAGCCCCGGGACTTGTGCTTGTTTCGGATCGACATTACATATTCTTGCCGAGGGTTCTCAACTGACGTTACTCGTCAGCATTTCGTTCGTACAAATAAATGCGCGTATTCATGTATTTATATCCGCGATGTTTTTTCGTGCGGAAATGACTTTAGTCATTTGTCATTTGATCAAAGAATTCAAATTCAAGTTGCAATAGTATTTAGTTTCAAATTACTAAACCGAAACGTTAAGCCTTGACGAATTATTATTTTTTTTACTCACCGTGCAGCTGGGCGAGTGACTGTAGCGTGCTGGCATTGCAGTTTATGAAACCTGAAACAGACAATAAATTTCTTTTACAAAATGTTCGGAATGGACATTATTCAAGCGAAACTTAGCACGAGACTATGATAAAGTGACGAAAATAAAGAATAAATGCAACAAATGATTCCGAGAAACGTCATCGAATCAGTCAAATGCTCGATTGTAGAAAAAATATTCAGCTTCATTGATTTTTTACGATCAAGAACAATGCGATTAAGTCGACGACATTTCTTCCTGTGAGTACAATATATTTTTGCAGTCCTTTTGGTATAAAAGGAGATTTTTACAAATACTGAAAGATTTTGGAGTGATTTACGTAAGAGCAAAAAAAAATGCATTCGTTGCATACGTTTGTAAACGTTTTCTTCTTTTAACCCTAAAGACAATAACACAATTCAACTGAATCAGGATAGAAACCTCGTTTGTGATGTTTTTGATGTTTATTATATTCCATTTATTGCTAAGCAGGTTTGAAGGTTGAATCTCAGAGTTTGTGCGAACGATGATTAAAATGAAGAACAAAAATGTGCTAATCGATATGTTATTACAAGTTTTGATCGGTGTCGAATCATTTTTGTAAAAATGAATGAAAATTGAAAGGTTAGTTAAAACCGTTCGAATTGAATTATGCGGAAGAAACTGCAGAAGTGCTGACGCCAGGGAGGAGGCTGCTGAGAATAGATACGTGACGACCAGGGTTATCGATAATCGATATCGTTCGCGCAGCTTTGTGACGCATTGAGCATTCTTTCAACCCTCTCGTATTCAGATTTCACGATAATGCCGCATTACGAGCACGGCCTCGATTTTTCTTAATATTTTGAATTATAACAGCACTCCCTCGTAATTAATTAATAGTCACCGCAAACGTGTCGACAAAATTTTCGATTCCATAACATTTTCGAAAGCAATCAATTAATTGTCAGTTCACGCCGATACAACGAACGCGGCTAAGAATTAATTGAAATTTGAGTTGATTAAATGCACCTTGAATATGAATTAAATTGGTTTCATTATTTAAATGGAATTAATAAAGTTCGAAATAATCGAATTCAGAATCCGAGATCAAGGAAAAAACTAACATTAGTTTAAACAATGTCAATGCATCAGAAAAAAAATGGTGCTCTAGTTATTCGGTAACAACAAATCATAATAATAATAATTCGACGGTTTTGCTGCTGTTTATTCTTATATAAAAATAAACAAACCCAAACAAATGGGCACTGTCGGCTCATAATAATATCTCGATGGTGTGCGTGGCACTTGGAGGAAACAAAGTTAGTCGTATAGCTGCATGGATCCATAAAATGACGAGATTATGCGAGGGAAGAATATAACACGAGAGCTGAAGGAAATCTACGAGCGTTCTCATGCTATAGTAGAGGTAACCTCGGGATCTTGGAGCCCAGGCCAGCAGTTAGAAGAGTTTGTTGCTGGGTCTCGAACTCCCGGAGAGTGCTAAACATTGGCATTTGTAAGTTTGAATTAAGAGCTAGAGGTATAAGACTCGAGGCTGCAACGATAGGACTGCAAGGAAGTGGAAAAAGCAGCCACAGAATCAGCGGCAACGTTCATCAATTTCTCGCTTCGCTGCACTCATTCTCTCTTCTTCATGCACGAATACGAAGATTCTACGATTTTTAAAATAACACGTTAACCGTTGTTTACGATGAAGAGCATGTTATAATTACCAGCGAAGTAGACATTATCATTTTTATTTTCACTTAGACTCCAATCTCCGTTTGTATCATTCGCTAACAATCGTTGGCCATAAATAAATTGTAATTGAAAAGAATGTTCTGAAAACATTCTAGTACATCAAAATTCAAATAGATTTTCTATTTCAACGAGCGAGTGCAAATCGTTCAATTGATTCAATGAATTTTTTTGCAAATCAAACTTTTTCTGGACGTCTACCCACCGATGCTCTTCGCTTGACGACATTTTGGTGTCAAATGTGAAATTCGATTGATAGATCGCCCAATCATCTGTATTTTCAGAATCAATTGTCATAACGTTGATTAATTACGTCAAGAGTAGTTATTTTCTGACACAGCGACGCATTCAACTTCATATTGTTGAACGCGAGCTCGAGTTTATAATATTTCTAGTTATTACTGTAATGTAATACGAGGCTCGTTATAGTCAGGATATTATTAAGCACAATCACATCGTTGGAGGAACTACACACATGGTAACAGTATCGCAAGGACAGGGCGGGTTACGTGTGCAAGTTAATCAGAAATATGATTTGCCGGAAACGAGTGAAACAAGTGGAACAAGCTTGCGGTTATATTATTATTCTAAGTTAACTAATACGTTGGTATATAGTCGATTGATATTACGAGTTTTATTGTCGTATTCGTGAATAATTTCTGTGACTGTGCGATTTATATCTAAGGAGGAGAAGCTTGGATATAATCTTGAAGAGAACCGGACCGTCTTCCGGCAAAACGAGTTCGTGTGTGGCTTAACTTGTATGTACACCGACGACGATGAGAAACCCGTTCGAAACTGTTGAGAAGCGTATATTATGCGTATTTATGTATAGAACATATATGTCCAACGTGGCATACAGTCTCGAGTACAGTCGCTTCCTAATCTCTGTGAGTTACCGAGCGAAGGAGTCCGGACAGTGCACGAAACCGTAACGATTATATACATACGCGTTCTGTGTCCTGGAAGTCTCAAGCTCGTTTGTTTCTACATCATGTGCAAAATCATTTCTTGCCAACGAGAGACACAGAGTCACCAAGGTTTAGAACAACTCTGCTTCAAGACCACGTAACAAAACTCCTGCTTCGAATCTAAATTGTCATATTTTACCTTTTAATTTGCAACGATGTCTTCTGTATTCAAAATTATTCCACGAAAGACTCTCTTTTCTTATTCTTTCGAAGATGCAAACACAGTTTTTTCGAGTCCTACAGGTTTTAGGATTCGGCTGGTTCTTCAATAGAATCTCCTTGCACGAACTCGACAGTCTTGCTGGAGTCGGTTAAACAATTGAGAGGCATAAGGATGTTTGAGATGTGTCAAAAATTCTGTCAAGTTAATAAAACTTTCACGAATCACTTGTACAAGTGTCCCGAAGATGGCATAGAAAAATTTTCAAAAGGTGACACTGACAATATGAAATAACGCGATATCAGTGCATGAAATAAACATTTTAGGGACTATTTTTTCAACGATTTACCGTCCTGATACTCAAAACTTTCGAAATCTTATCTCTCATTTTAAGAAATTCATAAAAACTGCATTTTCATGGACAATGCTCGATTGAAGTGGTTGGCATTTTCCACATTAACTAATTGACAATTAATAAACTTGCGAAAATGTTGTCCTGTTTATCCATTGCTTGCCAATTACGTTATAAATTCAATGGAATTTTCAAATTATTCATCAGCAAGTTTCTATCACTTAATCATCTTTGGATTTCTGTGTATGTTCAACTGTCTAATTATCTATTCTCGTATTTGTTGATCAACATGACAAACCATCAGTAAATTAATGAAACGTCACTTGACATGTCCATCGGGAATTTTATTGAAATTTTATCCGTACTTTTATCAAAAGGTATTATTAAATTTCACTTCGTAAAAAATATAATGATATGTATGTTATGCACGAAACGTTCTACATATCAACTTCAACATTTCAACTAAGGTTGTAATTTTAATTACAAAATGCCCCCCAGCGATGTTTCGTGCAGAGGGTGAAGAAACTCTCCTTTTTTTCAAAGGATCATCAATTCGCCAATGAAGAATGAGTTGATGATTCGTCAAGTAGAATCTTCGAAAATGAAGATAAACAAACGAATAAGCAGGAGGTCGCCATGGACAGGCTTCTTACGAAGTTTTGCATATACGCGAATCCATCCTATCTTTCGTGTTACATACGTACGGTTTCGCATTCTCGAAGCTCAGCACGACCGTAGGAAAATCGATATTCTGCCATGTTATATAGCAGAGGGCAGAGGAATGAAACGAACGAAGCGGGATTATTTATGCTCACGAACTTTGCAAAGTCTAAGCTCGAAGACTATGGCTTCGCTCGATCAACTCTCAGCACTTTTCGTTCGTACAACACATCAAGAATACGTAGTCACATGTTTGTGTATATACATATCAACACATCATGATGAAGGCTCGTACGTGTTTATCGTCACGGAAAATCCTGAGATATTGCGCACTTTTTGGCATCTTCAATAAAGCGATGAAAAACTGACTCGTGTTACAACGAAATATCACTCTTTTATTTGCATTATAATAAATCGTCCATTCGTTGATTACTTTGTTTGCCATTTTAACTGCACGTGTTTGCGACTTTATGTGTCAGTCGATAAATGAAGAATTTTGTTGCAGATACAGGCTGTTTCAAATTGAATGATCGATACCGTCAACCTGGGACTGATTTCTGATATCGATGAATAATTTAATTGATTTACCGAACGAAACATACTGAATTCCGAAAAAAAAACAATAAACAATATTTTGATTGATGAGCTTGGCTAGAAAAGTTTTCACTGTAACTAATCAATAGGCGTTTTAATGAATCTGTTGGCAATCAATGATTTTGTTTTCTAACAACCAAAGCTGTTGGAATTACATTTCAGAAAAATTTCTATGATTTCCAGATGACAGGACAGGTTTTTAGAATCCAAAGATAAATAAATACTGATTCGCTGGCATAAAAAATCCAGAAAAGTAGTTGTTGGGTAAAAATCTTAGAAATATGCCAAGACAATCGATCCAACTGGTAGAGCCGAAGCAGCTCGTACGACAGCACCTTGTTAACGTCATCTTCACTAGGAATTTATATACGTAACTAATTAAGTATCAAGTAAATGACGAGGTATGGAAGATAAATTAGCGAAACGAGGTTTGGCAAGGTGAGGGAACGATTTGAAAGATGACTAATCCCTTAGGTGGTGCAGCTGTCGCGTGATACTTTCGCTTACATTAAGGCCAAACATTTCAGACATCGTTAGCAACCAAATGAAGAATAATGAAACAAATAGCTGCACTCGCTTTTTGTAATAACGTCATGAATTCGATACCAATTCTTTTTTTAGATCTCGAAAGATAATCACGATGTTTCTTTTTATGGTCTTCTTTGCAAGGTTTATTTAAGGATTTTCATCAACTTATAAATACACATTACTTAACGACAAACGCATCAACCAGATTACACGACGATGCCTATAACATTTACAATTCATTGCTTCGATTGTTTTGCCAGAAACAGATTCACGATGCATATACTTTTTTTAAACTTTTGTGTGCTTCCCCGATGTTTGCGATGAGCTCATGTGACGACTCATATCGAAGGCTAAAGATAACTCTTTTGATTGTCTCTCCTTCGACTAGCTGACATGTTTGTTGTCTTATTTTATTTTATTAACGTTTCATATTTATTCTGTCTCACAAAAATCTATTTATGCTCAAGGTAAAATTTAGGAAATGTTCAGCATTGTTGAGTATAATTAGTTCACCTTTATTTACACGGCGATTCAAATTTAAAAAATTTAGTTCAGTCTTTTTTCGCGTAAAAACAATGATTTTGTGGTGAACTCGTAATCCTTTTGGCCGTCCATTTATTTTTGTTGAAAAGAATTCATACATTTTTTTCAAATGTCTCAAAGTCTGGAATGGTTTCAACAGAAAAAGGTTTTGTTTCGAATTCAAATAAAAATCTTCCTGTATTACACGTAGAATTTTTATGGTCGGTCGGTTGTTCGAATTCTCCGAGGTACGAAAACATTATCCCGGTAATATTTGTCAATATTTTCACAAGTAATTTGTGTGCACCACATTTTTTGTTAATACTCAGCAAACAAGTTCCAAAACGTTCTCAACACTGTGTTCGAATTGTGTCAGAAAAGCGACTCTCGTAGCACTGCCGAAGTCAAATATTTTATGAAGTAAAGAGTCACATCATTATCAGGACCGAAATGTTTTTAGTGTTCGGAATGCTTGTCAACTTCGGTAGTTCTTGGTTTCAGCGTGACAACATTATTTTTACCTTCTGTATTTTCGTATCGAAGGAAAAACGGGCTGAGAAAAAGTGGTATTTTTTTTTTTTTTTTGGCACCCGAGCTCGAAATAAAGTTGGTTTTCTTCGACGTTCCGAGGAAGTCTCGCAGTAATGAGACTTAGAGAGACGTGCAATGACCGCGCTCTCGCAATGACTCACTTTTCCGTGTCACCACGGTGAAAATACAACGGAGATTCACGAAACCATGACGATTTGACTTTTTGCCAAAGACACCTAAGGGGGATTCGCGCGCGATCGTAGCGCAAAGTTTCGCAAACAAAAATTTCCAAACGTGCTTTCTCCTTGACACCACGACCACAGATCACGATGAAGAAAAGGCGAAAAAAAATACAGCAAATCCTTCATCGATTTTTCCTTGACTTCGTTGCTCGCGCTCTTTTCACGTAAAAATTCGTTTTTATACTCGGCCTCCATTTTTCCAACTTCTTATTTCGATGTCCCTGCTTAAGCCAAAGCCATAAAAAGCAATAGCAATTGTTCTCGAAGTGAAATTTATAGCCTTGTGCTTAATGTTGCTGATGGTGTCCCGAATAGAAAAATGAAAGAAAAAAAAAACAACAAAATACACCTTGAACGGAGATATCGAGGTTAAAATGTATCCAAGTATTTTTTTCAACCGAAATGGTTCGTCCTCCGATTTTCGGATGTTTGAAAAATAAAAGTATGAGCTCAAGTTATATCCAAGTTTGTGAAAATGAATGGGAGAGTTAACTTTTGAACGTGACTGTGGCAAGACTACTATGTCAACCTTCTGCTATTATAAGATTCGAACGATTTCCTACAACGCGATGTCCTAAAGTGTAAGAGCGCGTTGAAAGCTTCCGGAGAAATAGAGACTCGGGAGTATATTTTTCTTCTACGTAATTGTTTATTTTGTAATACGATGTCTGATCGATCGTAAGCAATACAATCGAACCCGGTAGTGCGAGGGTCTTGTACTACTTGTACCAAAACGATATGAAGTGGATGAAACGACGTGGAGGATCGAGTCCGAAGGAATCCTTCTTTGGAGTTGACTCTCCGTCTCTTGATCCTTCTCCGAACTTTCGCGATTTCGCTTTCCATGCGTGATTTACTGGATCTGAAGATTACAGTAAGGACTAACGAGGAGGGATTAATGGGCTCTTTGGTGATGATCTCACTCGCGGATCTTCGATATTCCAATACACACTTTAAACTGGACCGCGAGTGCATCCGTAACTCGAATACGGGACTGTATATATGTATATTTTTCATTGAATATACAGCGACGTTGCTTACAAGAAGAAACGTCGAGACACAGCCAAGTAAAGTGCCACCCGGTGTAGCATCGCGATCGTGAGACGCTCGAACGCGGAAGCCAGTCACGTCTTGCGAGGGGCTTCTCGATCGAAAGGATAGCGGCTACGAGAAGAACGAACCACAGAGAAGAAATCGGAGATCTATCGCGCGTAGGCGAGAAAACTTTGTAACATAAATATATAAGTAAACTCTGAGCCATGCTAGATCCACTCGTGAACTCCGAGATCCTCTGAATTCATCGCGTGTCACTGTAATTACCCGTTAAATGATCCGTGGCTCCGACAAATAACGTGGATGAACTGAAAAATGTATCGGAATTGGGATTCTAACACTTTCACGATTCTGATCAATTTAAAAAACTGGTCAAATAATTTTTTTCCATATTTTTTCGCATTTGATTGACATTTGATCACAAAAATGTCAATTTTATCGAAGTTGATAGTTGCGATGATTTTTAGAGAGCCCTATTGCTTCTTCAAGGATCATGTTACAGAGTCCACATTATTATCGAGAACTGTCAGGAAGAAAATCCACGATTGTGTGAAAAAAATTGTCTATCACGACATTTCGTGTAAATAGAAATGAAGTTTTGTCTATTTTCTAGTATACATTTCCACATAAATGTATACCATGTGGTTTCGTGTCAATATTTATATATTTATAGAAAGGATCGATCGTGAGGGCGCCTCAAACGCGGAAGCTGACTCGTGCGGATCGGCCTTGGCGAACGGCACAAAACCGCACGAGTATAAAGAATCCTTGTTTGGTTAAAGTAATCGACACCCCATGATAATACTCGAAGTTTCAATCATCGTGAAATTCATGATTTATCTCGATCCTTGTAACTTGAGTTGAATTCAATACTCGAAATCGCAAACGTCGTAATACGATAGTATTTGTTTATTTTCTGTTTCACTTAGAAAGTAGTTGCGTAATCTTTTGTTTGTAACTCAATGAAGCTAATAACATTTACTTTTGTGGAAGGTGCTTCGAAAATAAGTATATTAAGTTATTTTTGTATCAAAGAAGGAAAAATGATGAATGGCAAACGCTTTGAAAAAATGTCAGAGATCAATATCATAAAAATAATTGAATTAAGATAAAATGAATGAAACGAATAAAATAAATTATTTTTATCAATAGCTGTGTAACAAACGATCGAAGTACAATAGAATAAGAAATCATTACACACGATCGATTGACCGAGTCGAACAAATCGGCACGCCGATTCTTATCTTAGATCCCTGGAGCTTTGCCACAGATAATTGAGATCTATGTCAGCGGATCGAATGGTGGATACACTAATATAATAGACGCCGGTTAAATAATAATAGAAGGTAATAATAGGTAGCCATGGTCCACAATTGCAGTTCGATAATAATCATTTCTCAACGAGTAAAGGCAGCTAAATGAATTTCTCACGTTGCAACAAGTACGTTTCAACAACTCTGCAAATATTATCGATATGATCCTTCGACGAGGCTAAAATAACACATTGCAGCACAAAATTTCTCGATACTATGGCTTGGAGGTCAGGTATATTTGAAATGCGGGAAGGAGATCTTTCCGCGTAGCAAACAAAGTATTGCATCGGCACGTATTGGAGATGATCGACATGTAATAAAACCCAAGATGAATCATTCAATCAGTGATGAAAAATTCCTTTGAACGAAACAAAGATTAGAACTGATCTAAGATTATTTCTGCTGACAACAATCAACGAATCAAAACAGGAGCTGCTTGTGTGTTTACAAAAAACGATTTGCTAAAGTGCCTAATTAAACGGCAGAGTTTCTTTTTGGTTCGGATTTTGAATTTTTAAATTTCAAGCTAAAATTCGTAATCAGTGAACCCACAAGCACCCCGAGGACTAAACTTTGAGGCAATAATGCACGGAGAGGCCAAATGTTTGGCTTGAAGGGTCAAAATCATACGAAGCAAGAATAAAAATGACTGAATCATTGTGATGAGGGGGTTTTACCACGAGCCTTTTCCAATCACAAATTAAACGGAATCGATAAGCTTAGTGGAAAGATATAAGCTATAATAATTGATAACTTTACTGCTTAAGTAAAATATCGATCTATTCATATTTTAATATTTCTTAAGAAATATCACAAGGCATGAGCCTTGGGATATGGGACGTTCCACGTTATACTCGAGTATATATTCTCAAGAACGAAGCATTGATCGTGAGATCGTTCGAATGCGGAAGACCTCTATCAGGTTTTATCGATCCCGCAACGTCTTCTCGTGAAAACTGATAGCCCGAGAGAATCGAGAATCTGTAGGTTCAGGCGTGAGCTGCGGACAGCTCCAAGCGCTCATGCAACTAAGCATTTGAATGATGAATACTTTCCCGTCGTAACATCCTTGTATCGCGTACGATACTCGCGCACGCACCAACCTACAATTATAATGTACGGAGACTTAATAGTTTACGGACGTTTATAGTGGCGCAATATCGTTATGGTGTTGACCCACCATGTCGTAAATAAAACACATTGGAAAATTCTGTGTCTAACCGATGTGTATACGAGGTTCGAGAACTTGGTCGAACAAGGTATTCCTTTTTTTATTACATTTAGCAGTGTACACTTTTTATGTAAACTCATGTACTTTGAATATAGATTATTAAAAAAAAATTTCAGTTCATTATTCTCGTCGTGGAGTAAACAGCAACGGCAACTAAATTTCCTTTCCACATGCAAATCTACATCTGATGGATTGCTAAACGTATATGACGGTGCAATAAATTGGCAAAATGAAGGGTTCTAGTCGGATCAGCTAGAAACATTCTTTTTACTATTTTCTTTTCAGAAACATGATGTCTACAGATAATCCTCTCAATTATTGAAGAATACACCACCAGAATTTACGAAGTTATAGCCTCGCAGGACATAAACCCCGAGCAACAGCATGAGCCGGTATAAACGTATTTTTTGCAAATTTGCTTGGATAATAGAATTTTACACGAAAACTTACAGTCTTTATAGCAGCGAAGAATCGTCTCATCATTGTAGCAATATTTACTGTGTTTGCTATAAAATTTAACCGAAGTCTGTCATTCCTTCTCATCGTTTACATTGATTATAATAACAATGACGATAAAGTTGCACGCTACAACAAAAACGTGAAAGTTTTTCACATGAAATTGTCTCCGGGTCCATTTTCGAACCTTGTGACCAAAATATATAAACAACCATTTTATCGGTTACTTTCAGCTTTTACGAAAGTGTCTACATCTCTTTTCGATTCAAAGCTGAAACCCCAGCCACCGCCGAGTCTCTTTGTTTGCGATTAATCTTCGAATTGGTACCTGGTATTTTTTTTGTATTTTGTTATTTTTGTAAGTATCGAATGATTTAAAAAACCTTCATCATTTTATTTTTTAATTTAACAACAGAATGACCGTCTTTCTTGACGTCTTGTTTTCGACTGACTATCTTGTTCTGTTTTCTTAAACAACATGTTTCCACGACAACCTCAATAGATCTTCAGTCTACGATGATCCTCAATGATCCTACATGGGTTCAGTGATTATCGCGGAAATAGCGAGCGAAGAAATTTTTGTAGTAGAGATTTATATGGAAGAGAAGCGATGTAGCCTAATTCAGATTGTATAAAAATCGTGGAGACGAGATGCAAGTCCCCTCGTAGATCTCACCCGCGCACCAAAGATACGGATATACTTCCAAGTGTGTGTGCGCCAACTTATACAACCGGATGGCATATGTAAATTATTGCCATGATCTCTAATGTCCGATAACATTCTGGAGTACGATCGCTAATGTCAGAGGTGGGCACTTTGTCAAACGCATACTAGCTCGATTGCTATTTAGATACAGATATATACGTCGCATGTATATGTTGGCACAGATCTAGTATATAAAGTTGTAGTTTTTTTAAGATATTACCATACGAACCCAGCTGCGCTGTGAACGTACGACATTCATCCAAGTTCCTCGATAAGGTCGCATCCGATGAGTTTAAGAGATTTATAAGTATATGCTGCGAAGTTTTCACTTTGCAAATATGCTGACGATACTTTTTACATTCAACATTAAAATTGTTCTTCGTATATGCCACGGTAATTGCTTCGTTATAATCACTGAATATCCTATAGTTTTAGTTGACCTACTTAAAATCTTATTTGAATCAGCATATATTTAATTATACTAAGCATTACTGATTCTCAAACATCGAACGAATGATTTCTCAACGTCGAATTATTTTATTTCACAAAACACACGTCCTATTATTCGAAGTTTCGAATGAATGAAGAATCGACCTTTACGTGCGAAGTACGACCATTAATGTCTGAGAAGTTTATTCTTATGCAGATAATCAGGCAATAAATAGACAGCAAATGTTTCAAGAAAATGGGAGAACGAGACTTTTTTTGTATAGCTTATACATGCAAACAAGTAGACAAATTTCGAAGATTATAATGAAAAAAATAAGTATGAATTGCAGTACTTCTACAACTCAATCACACACAAAATTGACGTGGGAATTCTTTAAATTAATTAAAATTTTTATCAATTTAAAATTTTCAAATTTTGAGTTCAGATGCGTAATCAGCAACCTTCTAAAGTCTCGCGACCATCAAAGTTCAAGTAAATAAGTCTTAATTTGACACAGATAAAAAAATGAAATAAAATGGATCGCCTTGCGCGAAGTTCGATGCACTTGATGTTAAACGAGAAAGAAATGACAATGAAAGACAAAAAGGGAGGCAAAAAATCGCGTAATGGAAGAAATTTGTCGAGGATCTGAGGGGAATAGGGAAGAAAAAAATCCGTATAGCCATGTTCGATGTGCCATGTTTGGTATGGCAGAAACCGCATCGCGAAGGATTTCTGTGGTCATTCCAATGGTTGTCGACACGTAGGAGTGAGCCTTAGCGGAACAGATAGTCGAGGAATTGCGAAGCTACAAAGCCGTCGAAGTTTAACGTCATTATAAAGATGGCTTAACGCGATGACTGTGGCATTTGTCATGAACGTGTATCGATAAATATCTTTCCCGAATAAAATAAGGACTCTGAAGCATCACTTAATTATCCCTAAGTTGCCTACATTTCAATTGCGCTGCAGAACTATCGATCGATAGTGTTCGTCGATGCTTATTAATTCGACCTATTTTCGATGTGACGATACGAGGTGCTAATTCTGTTTCCCTATAATTCGATTGATGGTCTCCCGAATCTCCCATTATGTCGCCTGCTCGCTTTATAGACCGAGATTCAATTATAGACAAGATTTTAGTGACGTAAATAGTTACATGATATTTTCTCAACGACTGCCATCGACAATCTACTTGTTCGAATCTCCGTTCCAAAAATAAAACTCAATACGCGGTTCTCTAAACTGTCGAAACCGTGATTCGTAAAATGGAGATGTAGATGATGTTTCTTCATTTAATCGTATAATTGTTTATTCGTAGTACGAAAGATTATCTGGTGAAAGTAGTTGAAAAAAGGCACGTGAAAAATCGATCCTCTGTGTCATCCACGGCCGGGGAGACAAAAAGAGGCACGTATGAAAACAATGAAAAAAAAAAAAAAAAAAAAAAAAAAAAAAACCATCGGGGTGCTAGAAAAGCAGGAGCTCAGTGTACAAACGAAAAGATCTAGAGAGACGTTGCTACGATAAACCTGAGGTCATCGACGTGCCCGAGATCTCTTTGGGATATTGTGGGACATGCGCGACCTCTTCTGACCGGATTAAATATACCTCTCTGGCTACCTATGCTCGGAATAATTCTGGTTTGCTTTACTTGCGCCCTAAGTCTCCCAGTCACAGTGTGCAGCAATCGATTTGGTACACAACTTCCGGCGAAATATCTAAGTCCACCGTTATTCAAATAATGGGTGTGCAAGGCTGAATTTCTTTCGGTATTTCTATAGAATTTCTCAATAAGATATTGATGCGATGGAAAGACTCGTGAACTAGGGTGACTCATTTTTGGAAAGCGTTTTTTTTTTTAGATTAAAGACAATTTTAGCATTTGTTCTGTTTCGATTGGGCTGAATTCGGCTCAGAGATAATTTGGAAGCTTTTTCTATCGAATCTACAATTAACTATTGAGGTCAAATGAATGTTTTCATAGTAACTTCGATTTTCTTCGTATTTCTGTTCGAAACTTTCCACTCGACAATGTTTATATTGAGCTAGAATCCTGGAGAGTTATATTCGTTATCAAGTGTCTGGAAACCCTGAGAATTTCTGACACAATCCTCATCACTATGGCTTCCTGCTTTCGCTCGTTCAGTTATTTTTTTTCCTTTTTTTTGTTTTGTTATTTCTTTTTGTATATCTTATATTTTTCAAAGATGTTTTACTACCTCGGTGGTCTATGAGGCTGTCTGTCGTTTTCTCATTTAACTTTGGCTCAACTATTCTTCCTTATTCTTCTTTTCGTTCAGCAAACTCGCCTATTCTCATAGCTTCTCCATGCCTGATCTTACTTCTACCTCATCTCTTTCGCCGTGGGAAAGCGATTCTTTGCGTTTAGACCTCGAGTCAACTCTCTCGACCTTAACGACCCGAGGATGCCACTCATCCACGGTAAACGTTGCTCGTTCCCGCTAGCACCACCTCGTTGTGGCTTAGAAGTGAGCCGCAAGTACTACGCGCGCGCTTTTCAATACCCGATGAAATAAAAAAATAAACAAGAAAATTAAGTTCACTCGCACGTCGCGTCTAATTAACGTTTCCATCGTTCTTCAATTGATTTATTCAACGCTAAAGATACGGAACAACAATCGATATTACTTTCTTCAATAGACACAACGAATCCAAGAATTTTTACAGCGAATTATTTCACCTGGACGTAAATTATAAAATCGTTCGAGGAAACGGGCAAAAAGTAATAAAATCGAGAGCATAAAGTTTCTTTTTACCGAGTCGGCGATTAGCTGAAGTGTCTACAATGTTATTGACTCGTGTTTTTTTTTTTTTTTTTAATAAATTGTTTAACACTTAATATGATTATTGTCGTATGACTGAATTGGGCCGACGCTTAGTTCGCGGTTACTGTGTCGTAACAGCAGGCTGCATCGACAATAAACTCAACTTGATCGGGGCCCATCACTTCCGCTGGTGAATATCTGGCGGCGCGCACATTTGTTTATCTCTAACTGAATGCATATACGTCAGAGAATTTGTGTTGCGGCTGTGTTATCAAGATTTAAGCAAAAGATTTATGAGATGAAAAAATATTCCGCTAATTGCAAGATGGTGGATGGCGATACGTACAGCTCGACGATTCTTAAATATCTTTGTTATACACGTTGCCAACCTGGCCTCCTAGGATCATCATTCCTTTTCGTAATTTTCTCTAATTATAGAAAACCTTTGGGAATTCATATTACGCACTTTCTATTGAGAAGCTTGCATGGAAATCACGAGCTATAAATAATAATCTTCTAACAGATTGTACGAGTAATCATATTCGTATTTTAATATGTAAAGAAAAGTCCATTGTCGGTAAAACAAAATAATGGGGATAAAAACGATGTAACAATGGATCCTTGTAAATGACCGTTAATAATTGGGTCCGACAGTCGTCTAATAGGATCCCGTTTGGTGTGTTTTATCGGCTGTACAGGTCCACGAACGATCGAACTTTCACGTCCAAACTAAAGTGTACATGCGATTCGTCGAAGTAAAAGTTAAACCAGTGTGAACAAAACCAGTATATCAGTGAAAACAGCAGAAAAAAAGAGAACAGTTTGTTCGCGAGAAGGACAGACGCATTCTTATACATTAAGCATCACGATTTATCTTTCAATCGTTACGTCAATCATGACGGAAATTTGTCATGAATTTAAAAAATACGAAATAATGGTTTTGGCTCCTTCGTCATAGAAATTTGAATACTGTTTCGTCGATACTTTCAGCGATCGAAGGAATATTTGTATAATTATTATGTCCACGAATATGAGTGCCTTGAGGGAGTGTCTCGAGAAAACGTGTTCGCGACCAGTACGTGCGTACAAAAATGGAAATATGTCGAGTGTTCTGTGACGAGTTTCAAAAATAAGTACATTTCATTCACAATTCTGACGTAGTCGCCAAACATGTTTTTTTTTTTTTTTTTTTTAGCGAATCCCACGATATTTATTGACACGACGAAAAGGCATCTGTTCGTCCAGATTTTTAGTTTTTCCACCTCGTACCGTCGTTTCAAACGAGAAGATTTACTACTTTTTGTCGCAAATCAAGTGATTAATGAAATCAGAATGTGTCTTTAAGTTTGACTTCACATTATTAAAGAAAATGTTGACAGTCTCTGGGAAGGATCACCATCAAAATTTCTTCTCATGAGAAACAGGTTTGAAAAATTTGTTAAATACATTACGACACCAGCTTCTTCCAAAAGATTGACACATAAAACCACTTGGGACATCCAAGCAATAACAGAATCTCGTTACGTCGAGTGAACTCACTAACTTCACCACTTGAATTGAACAACTTGGAAAAAAAAGTGCCATCGAACACTTTCAGATTTATTATTGTTGACTAGATAAAATCACTAGATAAAATCATCCGATTTTATCTAGTGAAGAGAAAAAAATCATGAGAACCAGCCATTTTCATGAAAAAGGTCCTTTAATTACAGGAAAATAATCGGATCCAATCAAAGTCAATGGACTCTCGATCAAATTTCATTTTGTTATAAAATCTCTGCATCTTTATTATCAAATAGTTGTATTCATGAGGTGTCATTCATTGACCCCGGCGTATACGTCACTGCATGAATATGTCTAAGCGAATCGTCATGCGTCTCGGACTAATTGCGCTTATAATCCTCTCACGAATACAGCTGTTTGGTATTATTCCATTTACAATTCAAAAAAGATAATAATGTCTCAATTACGGACTGAAAAAATTAATGCCAGCGTCTCGATGTCGATTACAGTTACTGAGTTGCAGGGCCAACTCGCCGATCGGAAAAGAACGTGGAAAAGACAAGTCGAAAGCAAAAATAATTTCAGAATGAGAAATTTATGATGAATCTTATTTCAATAGAAGAAAGTACCGTATCTGAATTAAAAAACCAAGAAAGACGAGAGAACAATCTGTTTCCACTGGAGAATAGTTTCATCTGCACGTGTCCAATAAATCTAAGAGCGATCCGGTACAAGGACGACTAAGAAAATGGATGCCATTCAATTCGTAACGAACGACATGCTTCATAGTACGCACTAATTACTATTTATAGTAATCTTCATTTAAAACTCATACTTTTTTCTAGAATATTTATACTCACGAGTATTTCTGTTCTGGTTCACGGTACAAGATTGCAGCAAAAATCCCTGATCCATCTGATTCTTACCTGGAACAAAAAAAGCAAATAGAAACAATTATTAAGTTGTTATAATTCAATGGATGTTGGTAATCGAATAGATTTAAAAACCTGTCAATCATTGGAATTACAAGTGCCTGAAAACTTAACCTTGAATCTGTAAATGATTCTTTTGCTTCAATTCACGAAAAATCATTGTATTCCGAGTGCATGGAACAAGGGTAAGGTTACTTTCTCAAAAGAAGACTCGAACTATGCATAAGCACATTAAAGGCAGCAATACAGCACAAACTGGAGATATTCGAACGATGGGAAAGTCTCGATCTTTCCAACTAATTATCGTTGGATAAACAGCCGTATGTGTAAGTATCCAAGTTCCATAAATCATGGATAATTAATATAATCGCAAGAGTATCTCGTTAAGCGTATATAGCGTATGTTTTCAAAGGTATTTACCGTGCGGAAGTCAAAAGCCCGATATGGTTAGAAGAGTTAAAAGGGACTTTGGAAAACGGTATGACGGTCAATGTGGAATAATAACTGGACAATCGGTGCTTTGCAAGCGCAGAAGCGCATTCAAGTCAACAAAGTTTATTATAATATAAGTATGAAGTTTATGCATTCGAGTTATTATTCACGGAAGAGCAAATCCGTTGATTCCGAGTGGTGGCTCGATCATTTCGTCGAAAGATGCTGCGAGCAAAACTAACTTCGTTGTACTCGCCAGAGGCCAAAGACATGTGTTTGAGCTGCTCTCTCGTTGCCCACCGCGTGAGTAATGCAAGTATGTAACGTGTAACGAGTAACGACAGATGCTAGCCGAGGAAGCTAGCCGTCTGCTCGGATGATTTGCGATCTTGAAGCCATTCACCTCGGACACAAGTCCATACAGCGCGCATTTTTCTACCTATCATGGCCACTGCTTCAATTCTATTCCTTTGTCCTTCCTATCACCTTCGTTAACCCTGAAGACACTTTTCTAAACCAGCATCCAACTCCCAGCAGAATACGTTAAAAATCAGAGTGTAAGGATAAGAAAAAAAAGCATGAAAATCTCGACACTGATTGTGCGTCGATTGTTCATTATACAAAGTTGTCAGAATTTGACGTTCTTACTTTGTAATTATTCAGATTCAATGGGATAGAATAATCATATTGGAATCGTTGATTTTCAATTGAGTCTTATTTTTTTCCTGATCGCTACATTTTCAATTAATGTTTCTTAGACAACAGAAATGAACTTCGGTTTTTTTTAACAGAGGACTTGTGATGAAGTACGAAAATTCCAATGTTGGCACTAAGCTACAAATCGTTACTTGACTGCTCGTAGTTTCCATTATATCTAGTAGTATCGCGCGTTCGAATGTTGAACGATACAGATTTATACGACAACGTCGTTGTGTTCTCGTCTGGCCTGCGGCCAACCGATCAACGTGCCTCGAAGAAATCGACCGAGGCAAAAGAGCGAGAAGCAGTGTCGACGCCACCGCGACGCGGTCTACTTAGCAGCGATTAGAAACCACGAAAATCTCTAGATTCAAGGGACGGAAAAACGTATCTGGAGAAAATGAGGAAAAAACGTCACCTGGACAAGAGAGCGCTAGAATTTCGACGTTATTGTTTCCTTGTGTAAAACCATGACGAACTCAGCTCAGCTGAACGAATTCGATTTTTACGCTGCAAGTTATCCGGCTCGATGACCATTCCAATAACTATTCAAAATCCTATTAGTGGAAATAATGAAGTAAACTTAAACCCGATGCGAGCAGAGAGAAAATCCCGATTGTACAGTCATCCACGGAATTTTTCCTTTCAATCGGGGAAAACGTTTCCATAACAAATAAATTCTTCTCTTAATATAAGTTTGGATTCGCGCTCGTGTCGGCAATGAACACGAAACATATTCATTGTGGATGTTGAAGCGATTGCAGAAGATAACGCTGGGAATTAATTGCCAAGAATATGAGCGATCATGGTTAAGGTCAAAGTTAACAAGTTAAAGTTAACAAAGTTCAAACCCGTTTGTTAATCCGTTGAAAAGTTTCGGAGTTATTCCGTGAAATGGGAATTTTTCTACTGCTCGACCCCATAAGAACGAATGTGAAACCGTGCAATCCTCGATTGCCAATATCTTGAATGCGAAACGACAATGCCCAGAATGTGTCGTCAAAGTTAAAAAAAAAAAATCTCTAACCAAACGCTTTGGTAAGACTCTGTGCTACAAAAAAAAAATCATTAAAATAAAGATTAGAAATCAGTCGAGTATAAACAAGCGATGAGAAAATGTGTGACAACGAAGAACAAGTCATACGTGCATCATATGCAGCTTCCATGTATCATAAGCTCCTATGCACTAATTGGAAGATGCTTCGAAACGATAAAGAGAAAGCCCATACTCTCGCGTCATATGTTTACAATCTGTATCTACGTCGAATGATTGAAAGCACTTAAGGAAAGCAAGGTACAAATGATGCGCGAATGTATATATATCCACGTATGGATTGTCGGAAGCGAAGAACAAACATGCCGGTAAAAACTAACAATATGACCGATGCCGACTGTAAAACAAATGTTTGAGTTTCTTCAATTACCGGGTTTGCTAATAAGGCAGGGCAATGATTCACTCTAAGTATCAAATGCCGGCAGACAATTAGAAATCTCTGCAGATGTTTTTTTGTTACTCTACAACAAA
>JACEOJ010000079.1:4036351-4091258 GCA_013761285.1 Campoletis sonorensis
CAAACGTAGGCATATGTGAAACGAACGGTAAAGCTGTTTCGAAAAAAAAACGATCTCTTAAAATGAATTTTTTTAAACTGCGCAGTAGCGATGTCTCGTGCTCGCGTTATCGTTCTAAATATTCGCTGATAAGACGAGCACACGATGCGTAGACTAGCCGATACGATTATACGTTCGAAACTTTAGCCAAGAAGCTAATTATATATATCGGAGCATATTATGGTTGGAATAAACGAAAATATATAAAAATTGTGAAAAGACTGGATACAGTTGGATTTTAAGGAGACGTAACATACTATTTATTTTCAGAGAAATTAAATGCGATCGTTGAAATAACTTGGTAATTTCTTAGCTCTCGACATGGAAAGGAAAATTCACGAAAATAAAACGCGATAGAATTCCTTCAGTTCTAAGAATACATTATTTTGTAAAATCTTATCCATTATCAATTATATTCTAATCTCTTAACGAAACTACTAAATTTAAAAAAACACACACAAGTTACTTCGTAATTTCGAATACAAACGACAATCGAGACCGTGAACCAGAAGCGCCGAATTAAGGTGGTAATTATTTCGACAAATACTCACGTGAATGCATTTTTTTCAATCACACGCGACTCGTATTTGTTTGCTCATGAAAATAAAGAAAAAAAAATTTCGAGCGTTCGAAAAATGCAGGTCGAACGTAGAAAGTGTACGCTTCGAGTATTTTTTCGACTCGTTAGTGTCTCAGCGTGAATGAAAAGAGTACAAATCACGTTGGCTCTTTGGAACGAAGGGATCCATTAAATGTACAAAACGGGTTACGCCAAGCCTCGAGCAATCGTTTTGAACGCCCGCAACCTATCAAATAACCCTACTGCTCAAATTTGCAGCTGAAACTTAAACGGTAACTAAAAAAAATCATTGAAACGTTTGTATTATTGAGTGCAATGTCCTCGAAAATAAATCAGACTTTTTCTAATTGAATTGTAGAAGATGCAGTGGGTGCTCGAGAGTTTGTGGGATAAACTACATTTGCTTAATAAAACAAGTTTCAATTACGTAATTAACTAAACTAGGGGTCAAATGTTGTGCGGATTGAGATTTATAGTAAGATAGAAGAACGTAAATTAAGCAGGCCGTTTTGACTTTTATTCTCGGCTTTATCGAGTGCTCCAAGCATCAAGAGTTACGCGTATAAGTGTAATATATTTATATAGAATATATGAAAATACATGGAACCTCAGGCATAAAGAATTCGTAGAGTCGCAGAGTGTGCCATAAAAAGGCAAACGGTCGAAACTTTTGGAATTGAAGAATCTTTGCTGACTTTAGGGACCGAAAAACAAGTGACTATGTCTGGATACAGCAATAAAATTTAAGCCACCGTCACGAAATTTCCCAATACAGCGTGATAACCGAGATAATTGAGCTGCTATTAGGTGACATTTGAAATGTTCATCATTTTCGAATGAATAAAATATCGATGTTAGCAACTGGACGAAAAAATCCCCAGAATCATTCATTTCGTTGAAGAAACTGGTGTTCAATTAATTAATTCGAAACATGCTTCCGTACACGCGTATCGGAAAATCAATAAAAATTACCATAAGACCCCCATGAGAAAATCGAACAGCTGAAAAATTGTTTGGAACAGTTGCCTTTGACGAGGATCCCGAGCCTGACATTTTGTTGAACGTGAAATTGATAAACCGATGTACATTTTGTCCTCGAAGATGAATTGGATGAATATTAATTCAAGAAAGAGAGTGAAAAAGAGAGAGAGAGAGAGAGAGAGAGCGGTAGCGAGGGTAATATGCATTATGAAAAAAGTGCAATGTCAGCGTAAAAACTTCAACATCCTCGTCGTCATTGAAACCGTTTTCAACCGAAAGCAAAATACAAGCATGATCGGAAGAAGAATGAATAATAAAGCCGTTCCACGAGAGCGAGCGTCAAAACAAGCTTTTTTTCATCGTTTTTATCCCCGCTAGATATTTCGTTCAATTCGTATTTCATTGGGGCAGATTAAATTCAGTTTTGACACTAGGGTTGGGGTGTGTATCACTTGGTAAAGTTACGAATACAAAATGAACCTATGAGCACGCACGCGCCATAGGTTTTGTACAGGCTCGTGGCAAAAAAGAAAAAAAAGGGTACGCTCTCATATTCTTTTTGTGCAACCCCTCAGGGAGGTTAAGCAAAAAATGGTAAATCGCTTGACGAGGAGAAAGAACAAAATGCATCTGTTCGTTCGGGCTGAAAATTCATATCAATAGCAAAAAGTGTTTATCACGTTGACGTCATTTCGGAAGAACGAATTTCAACGGAAATCGAAAAAAAAAGAACGTGGAGCACAATAAACAGAAAACAAAATGCGGACAAAATGGTATGATCGAACGACAATATCTCGCGATAAGGGGGTCACGAGCATCCAAAAGGGAAAACCTCTTTACAATTTTCAGCGTCGGAGCTTCTCAAACACAACGAAATTTATTTACACTCTGTATATCATTTATTTACCGCTCTCATAAATCAGAGTCTCGCGTTACAACGATCAACACGTGTCTCGTTAAAATACGTTCGAAAATTAGTATTTTCCCGCAAAAGAGTAACACACTTGAAGGCTAGATTCGTGATGCAAGAGTCAAGCTCGTACGTTGTCCTCGGTAATATACCCGTGAACGGGATGATCCAACATCTACGACGCAACAACATACCGGTTACAATTGGATAAGCAATCATTTCTTTAGGTATATAGAAACATTCGTGTCAAATAAATGTGAATGTAGAGCTATGCATTCTTCAATGAGAATTCTCGACTTTATTTAGTACTCGGGCAACAATCAATGAACAGTTGAGCGCACCTACTCATTTTTTATTTTATTTATTTTTATATTTACGTCATCGTAATAGTCGACGAACACGCAAATCAGTCATTTATGTATTATCAGTTGAACACGTGGATACGTTGATAGCGTATTCGCATGAATTAACATTGAAATTCAAGTTTGTACAAATGTTTTTTTTTTCCTTTTTTCTTCCTTCTGTTGGCAATAAAAATCTTTACTTTGTATTCTTTTTGCCTCGAATTCCGCCCTATATCTGGCTGATAATTCCGTAATTTACAATGGGTACTGAAATCATTTAATAGAAAAAAAAGAACAATTGTTTTGAACGTTCTGAGATTACATGTGATTAAGATTTACGATAACTAGAAAGACGATTCGATAGGCTGCCAACAATATGAATAATTATTCTTTCAAAACAAAGAGGAAAAGAGACGACAACTAGAATTCCACAATTACATTCTCATCTTGTTGAATGCAAAGGGACCACTTTTCCGAATAAATTCTCAATTATTAATAAAATATATTCAAAATGAATAATCCGATCGCCAAAAATGTAATCCAGTAAATATATTTGTCCAAATCTTGAGAAGAACGATGGAATTCAATGTCAAATATGCCACTTTCAAGACGTAACGAAACTGCGCAATTTTTCCGTAGCCTCCTCGACCGGAAACCTTTGGCCTTTTTGAATCATTAAAAAGCTAATATAACCACACCGTGTCTCGAGTATAGTGAAGAACAATCAAACCGTGTCAAAATGAAAAGAAAAGAAGAAAATCCTGAAGCAGTGTTGAACGGAAAAATTCAACCCCTCTGAAGTGTTTAGCGTGAAAAAAAAAGAAAAAAAAACGATGAGCCAGCATCAACTCCCTACAAAACCACTTGTACGTTACGCTATGTGTAATAGATAATAACTTTCCGCTATGCCGGTAAGGCTTGTGAGAGGACGAAGAAGACGGGATCGGGCAAACTCGGCCAACCGGAAGTGAGGTACGCGCACGCGCATCCTACCGTTACGACATCTCCGTATAGGAACAAAAAAAAACATGGCGACGATTTCATGGGACGAATAAAATGAAACTATTCCCGAGAGGAAAAGTAGTAGTTCGAGACTAAAGTTTACTTGAAAACCTAAACGAAAGTGCACTCATCTGATTACGATCACCCTAAAAGTTGATTCGTTAATTACACGTTTGAAGGATTGATTCAGGTATGAGTTTTGTAAACAGTTGAAAAGAACAACAAGGAGCAAGGATCCTACGAGCGGCGAAAGAGTATAAAATTCTATTACGAATTCCTTCAGCGCGAAGACAATCCAAAAAAGTCTGCATACACATAAACATTTGTCTACACATATAAATACGTGTGTATTATGTGACGAAAAGGTCTGAACCAAGTCGGATTATCTCACAATGGCTCTTCCCACGTTTCGTTGCTACCTCGATCGAGTTTTATCGCACACGTTTTACGCAGCCCAGTTGCCTCAGTATGAGACTTTATCCACTACAAAGAGCACCACCAGCATCGTCGAATATACTCGAATACACAGACACAGTGACTGGGCTATCTGCATGCAACATAAATATACATGTGTTCTTATAGAGTGACCGGGGGCAAAACGTTGATGGAGGAAATGAAGGTGGAGGAGGCTATGCGTAAACAGGAACATGTGTGTGGTATACGGAGACTCATGTTGTTATGTTGCGGCTACTGTAACTGATAAACTCTTATGTATAGATATATATGTATGTATATAAAAGAGTTTATCGTAGTATGGATATGTGTATAAACATATATATTTATATATAGACAGAGAGAGAGAGAGAGAGAGAAAGAACTAATACTATAACGGAACAGTATGTATAGAGCACACGATGATGATACGACTACACAACTATCTAACAACAAATATACTTCGTAGGCTTCACGTGCATCCGTATTACACGACACAGACTCGTCGTGCTCGAAGAGCCGAGGCCATTTATCTAAATTATGTATATATACGTATATATAGTGATGCTCCAAGAGTTAAACGCGATTGTTGTAACCACAACACGAATTTAGTGAGAAATGTACTAATGACCGATAATATTTTACCTGCTTGAAGGACGCTCGAAAAATAAAGAGTTAATCAATTAATAAACCAAATTGATTGAGGATTTTTGGGGGGTAATTAAAAATGGTACCATGTTTATGTAATTTCAACAGGTAATTTGTGCAGTTGTCCTGAAGCTGCAAAAAAAAGTTCAAAAGACTACGTTAAATCGTTTAAGAGTTAGAATGAATCTAATTATTGAGCAATTTACACGTAGACAAATGAGAAGAATGTTTCAAGGTGCATCACCAATTTTGAACCTTTCAGGATTTTGTGTGAAGCACAATTTTATGATTCCTCTCTATCGATAATTTTCGTTTCTAGAGTTAATGATTTTTGGAAAGATAATGCATTGGGTCAGGATTCGGGAAATGAAATTTGACTAGAAAGTGTAATTGTTGAGATTACAATCTGGTAATGGGATTTTCAGGGGCATTTTTAGATTTTCAAAAATGAGGGTTCGAATTGGTTATTAATGGGTTTTCTTTTTTGCTTCGACTGCTTCTTCCCCGCTTCCGTGATTCGGGAGTTAGTAATTAAGGCTGATCTGGAATGAACTAGAGACGAAGGAATGTTTATAAAAAGGGTTCCGACAGAGCCACAGGCCGAAAATGATAAATATTTTTTTGAATGTTTGACACTTAAATTATAACTATGGAAGAACGCGTTTACGAGTTTCAGTCACATTGGAAAGCACACGTCCCCAAAAATACGTTGCCCTGCGGTTGACAGGAAATTAACCGTACACACGTCATCAGAAATGTAAAAATTGAATAAATTTGAAAAGAACACACAGGTAGCAATGGCAGTAGAAAAATAAATTAATATTTGGATTCGATGAAAGTTTTGCGTAAATAAATGTTTTTCGATGTAATCAGCGACATGAAGTATATTAATTATCTCGACGTATCAGACGCAGCTTATTGCATCAGGCATCAATCAATGGGAACACAGAAGCATTTTGTGTCGGAAGTTTTTGCGAAATTCAATTTGGTAAATGATTCGTAACGAGACTCACGCGGTGAATGATTGATTGTGAATAGTGAAAACAGAATTTACATAAAACGACGGATGGGTGTCATCCCCCAAGAGTGTGTACATCTCGGATGCTGATGGAAATTTGAAAGGCACTAAGAACGATCGAAAGAGTGGAAGGGAGGGAAAAAAGAAGAGGAAGAGAGAGAGAGAGAGAGAGAGAGGGAGAAAACCTCGAAGAGATGATGGATGTGAAATTTCAATAGCCGACAAATTCAAGAAGAGTCGTTAACGGAATAAGCATCTTGCCATTTGAAAACTTGCTATTCGTAAACATTTCAGTGGTTTTTTATACACATTGAATTCTTACGTTTTTGTTAATATGCCAATAACTTTTTTTGACAGATTTTTACAAGAGATTTCGCACGTACCTTAAGGAAGTGATTAATTTATTTTCTTTACAAGCGCGACAACAAATTGGAGTGAATTTTCAGAACGTTTTCGAACCCTCCGAGCCATTACTTAAATTTATTCTCGAGGAAATCTTCAAGCACACTTTCAAGAGCGGAATCAAGAAATTTTGAAGGAATATCCGATCACGAATTTCGAGAACAGAGAATAATTTGTTTTTAAAACATGAATAAATGAATTCCTATCATAAAAATAATGATAATATCAAGAGATTACAAGGAAAAGGTATTTTCCATTTTAGTCAAAATAATTCATCTCGTTTCCACAAGTTTCTCATTTGCAATATAAAACGATCAGGATTATTACGAGAAAAATACATTTTTCAAAATTCCTAACGATATAGAATTCAATGGCCCATCTCTTTTACGTTCGTGTTCAAAGTTAAAAGACTGTACATTGGCTAATGACTGATTTAATCGAGCACATATGAGACCTGACATACGAGAAGAAACTCCGGGCTAGACACGTGCGCTCTTGAATTCCCGCATGCCAGACGATCAGCTGGTTGTGGCACACGTGGTCCCAGACGTTCCAGCAGCCAACCCCCGTCCACTTCGTCCTTCGTCCCGCTGACGCGCCGCTCTTGAACGCGACCCTTCCCGTCAAATAAACTTTCCCCTACACCCTCGTGACGTCGTCGCCACTGGGGAGACAACGAAGAGACACGAGGGGTGAAACAGAAAAAAAAAACGCGTCCTCGAATCGTTTGACTCGACCTAACATCGCTTATTTTCCAATACGCTAACGAAAGAAAAAAAAATACCATTCTCTCTCTCTGTTTGCATTATGGACTTTCTATTTCCCGATAAATATTACATTAATCGCAAGAATGATGCTCAATAACCATGACTATACATTTTCGTACATAATCATTTTCTGATTATTAATTCACTCGAAAATTATGATCGTTTCTTTCTTATTGTGTCAAGAGTAAGTTTGATCGATTTCTAGTCATAGAAAATTAAAAAGACATCAACTACTTCACACCAAACGGATCGACGAATTGTTTTCCGTACGTTCACAATTTTGCAATATGTCAAAGAAGAGAATCGTTGAATTTTATCAACGAGCTGACAGTACGATCGCCAAGAAATCGTCAATTGAATTGCGAAAAACTTTTGACCGATGGAGATGAAAAATAAATTGATGTGCAATGCGAAAAACCAAGAACAAACGAACACAAAACGTACTTCTGAAAATAAATAAATGAAGCGATGAAACTAAGAAGTGTGAAGCTAATGATGTTACGACTGCGAAATTCATGACCTTTTCATCCTTTGGGTGCATGTCGGAGAGTGTTTTTGATTTCTGGTTGTATAATTATGCAGCTAAAGAAATCAAAACATAAATGACAAAAATACACGAGATATTTCTATAAATTAATGACTGACTACGCCACAAATGAGACGACCCTTGCGAGTGTATACCGCGACAACAAAACCTAGCTCGTGCCAAAGTAGTATCTTGTTTTTTCTTCTGCATGTTTTCGCTGGTGCCTCAAAGAGGCCCAATGCTATCAGGATAATTAAAATCTGTGAGTCGCCGAGACGCAGAGACAAAAGGACGCGGAGCTGACAAGAGTATAGCTCAAAAGTGCATGAGCCTAAAAAAAAAAAAAAAGAAAAAAGAGTGTAGAATAATACATGGGGTACAGGGATACAGTAGACTATCTGCGGTGTTGTGTGGAAGCACTCTAGTTTTTGTTTCTTTAGTTTTTTTTTTTAGCAAGAGAATAGAATACGTGATGGAGGCTTTCGTATGTGCCACTATGGCATAGTGAAGAGAAGAACGTGTGCACGAAAAGCCTACGAGGGCGAGACGGAAGTGGAAGAGAGCGAAGAAGTGAAGTGCGAGAAAGACATAAAGAGTGAGAGAGGGCGAGAGAGATATAGAAAGGGACGAATGAAGGGAAGAAGGAAAGCACGACACTCGCCTCCGGTGAGGGGTAGCTGAAACTACCCCTGACGATCGATAGTTGAATGCCCTCCAGTTGACATGCGTACAGCCCCCCACCTGCTTGAGCGCACAACCACCCTTGATAAACTATGAAATATATCTTTTTCTATCTGGTTTGTCCCTTTCTTACTCATTCACCCCGACAATCGACACTATTTATTTCCCTTAAATTGCACGAAAAATTTCCTCTAATTACCCCATTCATAGAAAACACATTCATCGAATATATTGCATCGTTCAAATGCAACGCTGATGAAATTTCGTCCTTGCAGATCTCTATCGGATCGAAACCAAAATTAATACTGAATTTCGTAACCTAATTCTGTAATAAATTCAGCAGACGATATTCTACGCTGTGAATTATAATTATTCTACTCGGTTTCGTTAATACGAATAATGGCTAAAGAGATTTTCAAGAATTTCATAAACTACAGCCACATCGTGTTCTTACGGTTTTATTGTATGTTAAAAAACTCCTCCGTTTATACTTATATGTATAGCTTTATCAAACCACCGCTTTATTGTCTAAGAAATACCTCACAATTTCACAGCCAACTCTCTCGGTCTGTCGCGCACCAGTCAACGCGGAAATAACTCGATAATTTTGCTGTATTGACGGGGAACCGCTGAGTGACCACAGTATAATCGAGCAAACTAATAAGAAAATGAAGAAATATTATTTCTTCATTTTGTCAATTATTATCGGTAAGAATTAACCGTTAAATATAACTGTTTTACCCATTATCCTTCCCACGTGAATAAATGAAAGAAAATATTTTAATTTAATGTATTTTTGACAATTTTTATCAACGTTCAAAGCATAATCTTTAATTTCATAGTGTCAACGATCATTTTCAACGACTTAATTGATTATAAGATTATACATGAAAGTGAAAAAATTTATGAGGAACGTGATAACGAGACATCGTAGGTGATTTTTATGGGGGGCGGTATACTGCAGTTTATTTTTTTTCTTTTTCATCTTGGCCTGTCAAATGTTTTGGCTGATAGATGAGATTCTGATGGGCAATAAAAAATCGTATGAAAATTGCACGATTCTGGTATGACGACGTATTCATCTTGATCACATGATCACTTACACAAGACAGCAAGGCGTCTCATGGTTGTCCCATGAGCTCTCACAAAAATGGATTACACTGGCACCATTTTTTTTTTAGACATCGATCCAATCGATATGAATAAAATATATGTTCCGAAAAAAACATTCGTACATGGGGACAAGAGAAAAAAACCATTAGGAAAAATCTGTCAAGGGAATCTCGTTAAGAAAAGATACTTTGTCAAAAAAAAAAATCGGATTAGTGGCGTAAGGCTCGTTAGTGAGTCCCAGTGAGAGACTATGCCTTTTCACATTTTTACCATAATCCCAGCTAGTTGCACTCGAGATTTTATCGATTGGCAATTGAGTCGTTCCAACCAATACCCTGATATTTATCAGTAATTTTTTTCGCTCCCCTGTAGAACCCAAGCGAGATAAAATGTTGTTGATCGATGAGAAATTATTATTTTGTGTAACGATCACTATTCTTTCATTTCAAAAAATTTGACTGTGCATCGTCAAAAAAGCCAGGCATATAAATATTTTACACGAATTTTCCCTTGGGCTTAAAGACGATAATTAATCTCACGTGACACTCCACTCAAATCGTCCAGTCATTTCGCTCATCCATCTTAATTGACAACTCTATCTTGGAATGTTGATGATGCGCGTGAATTAAAAAAAAGGTGCTAACACGTTTTATTATGGAGCCTAAGTAGCGAACAGCGATAGTGGTGTTTATTCAATTACCAAATGAAGCCTTCCATATAAATTCATTTATAATGCAATCCTGCAAAAAATGACCTTGGATTTTAATCATTCATTGAATCGTGTTCATTGAGATATTGGACACGAAAAATGTTTCGATGCATGACTTCAAAGCAGGATAAAAATGTCGTCGAACGGGAAGAATTTTTGTCTAGCAGAAAACAATGGACGAAAGAGAGGAAGAGAGGGAGGGAGAGAGAGAGAAAGAGAGAAACACATATGGATTTACGCCTATAACATGAGCCGGCTGCATTGAAAGGTGTTTCAACGAGTTCATATCACGAGATGGAGTATATATTCAGGAGATATATAGATAGTTATGTAATGTATCTATATACATATTTAACCCCTGCAGAGTTTGGAGCGACTGTAGTGCAGCTGCACTGCTCTCTCCCTCTTTTTTCCTCTCGATATACGCCCCGTATCGTGCACTACCGTATCATCCATAGGGAAAAGTCCGTATATTGATTTTAGCTAATTAATAGAGTCTAGAGTTTGAGAAAGCTTTTCGTACAGGCTCGTGATTCTCATCTTTAAACTCCTAAAGTTTCGCTACTTCATAATCGAAGAGTTATTTACTCATTTGTTTTTCGGCTTTTTGACGTTTATGGGAATTTTACTCATAGCTCCTGATCGCTGTCACTTTTTGTAGTGGATATTGATAGACGAGAAATAGAAAAGAATGAGATTATAAAACTGCCAATTGCATTATTTTCGCTATTCTCAAAAACTCTACGGAAAATAAATAAGCGCTAGAAAAAAAAATTGTCAACTAAATTTTAGTACTCTGGGAATAAAATATCTGGAAGTAATTATAATTTATTTTATATGTGAAAACGATTCTTTTTTTTTCTGTAAACTTTCATTGCTCTTGAAAGGCAGGTATTTCCGAGCTCATTCAAGTGCCATTTTGGTGGATTAAATAGCGTGCGAGTTGCGAGTATTTCGGAAACGCGAAAAGCACATGGAAGCTTGCGGGGTCGTGACCCGATAACCTTTCCGTCTCTGCATATTACTCGCGCCTCCGTGATCCCTCTCTTGCTCTTTTTCGCAATTTCATCGTGCCAAGTCGCGCAAAATTCTTTTCGCCCGGTTTTTTCGTTGCTCGTGCAGAAGCAACCTCAAGGCAATGCTTTTCAGGATAAAATTATGGTCCACGTGATATGGAGGATGAAAAGCTCCGGCAGAACGAAATAATAGAACGGAAAAATTTCATTTACCCCGAAATTCGTCACTCCGAAAAATATGAAAATTCTACTTGCAAGAAATGCCAAAAAGTAATTTTTTCCATCGTCACGAGTCAAGTAATCTATTACGAAATTGGTGCTGGGAATGAAACAGAAAAATATCTCAAGATATACAAGCTACGAAAAGAAAAAAAAAAAGAAACTAAGAGACCTTTATACGATGAAAAAACTCGGTTATCTCATGTCAACTATAAACCCTTTACAATTTATTTTTGCGAATGTAAACCTCCCAACAGGGTCGAAAACGACCTCAATTTTTCCTCTATCAATAATATTTTTTCTCTAGGAATAATTTTTTTTCTCAAAAATTCATAATTTATCGTGCAAGTAAATAGAGATATCGCATAATAGACACCGTTGTCCTGTATTTCTCATGATATTTTCCGCACGAAATACTTTTAATTACAATTTGTTTCCGCGTCAATACCGCGGAGTTACCCAATTTTATTAAGGTCAACAGCTGCGTAATCAGGTATGAAATTCAACGATTCGAAAGAAAAAAAGAAACGTTGAAAACATTACAACATGGGCAACAATAACAAAAAAAACGGCAATTATACGATAGCGCCCGTATTTCATTTGATTTTTTCAAACCGAAACAATACTGCGGGTGTATACAGTGACGGAAATTTGTCGACCGGAAATTCCGCAGTTGAGATTACTTGGGTAATTGCTCGGGCGAATTATTTATTTCTGTTCTGGTGTAGCGTACAGAGAGTGGCAAAGAGCTATAGGAGACGAGCAAACTGTCGTTTCTTGCGTGTGCGAGAGGGAAAGAGAGAGAGAGAGAGGGAAGTGAAGGGGAAGAGAGCAAAAAGGAGAAACAAAGTGGTCGACGTTGATGGCAACCCGGTCGAAGAGGGAATACGACGATTGCCGCACACCCGGCGGCGCGAATATCACCCCGAGCCCTCGTTGTAAATAGAAACGTGCGTGACATACGTATACGTCTTGTTAAGCAAGCGGGCATTGCCAAATAGCCGTACGAGCACTCGATGCATTTCTCCTCATGAAAACGAAGCTTCTCGAAATCGTCCTCACCAAACTTCGAATAAAAGAGGTTTTCGTAAGATTACAAACTTTCGCTATCGACGTTTTTATCTTTGAAATATTACAAAAGACTTTTTGTTTATTTGTCAATTTCTTAATCGATCAAAATCGTTTGGACATATGTTTTTAAAGTGAAATTGCATCTCCTCAGTTCCTGAGCCTGAAGGTGCGAATATAAGTGTTGCTCGAAATCGAATTCCAACTTTCAAACTCGTCCGAAACATGACGAAAAAAAAGCCCTGTTTGCCGCTTAGTAATCTTACGATAATAATAACCGTTACGTGTGTTAAGTCATTTCAGTTAGTTTTGGTGATACGAAAAATCGAAAACAGTTCCACAATAGGGGTTCATTGCGACATTCACGTAGATATCTTGTCATTCACAACCTGCTGTCAGTGCCCAACTGTATATTGTTCGAGATAATAGGTATATTTACTCAAAGAGAGAAAAAAACCGTTTTCGATGCACAATTTTTGTCATTAATTGACCAGGCGGTAGAAATTCGCTATTGAGTGTGATTTTTGTTTTTCTGATTAAGTGATAATTTGACGTATCGATTAATCTGGAGGAGCCCAGAATCGTAATGATGATCTGAACTAAAGAATATATTTCGTTATTGAAATCCTAACAACGCAGGATTTTTGAATCAACCGCAATGTTACTCCTTTTTTTGTATAGAACGTGTTATTATTTGGTTCATGCATCGGCTAATAAGCGCAGTCTGGAATTCTTAGCCTTGCTAAGAAATAAAATGATTCGTTATTGTCGTTCCATTGAAGCTTATGAGGCAGAAAATTGAGCACTGAAATTGATATAAATTGGAAAAGAAAGAGGCCCTCAAAAATCGATTTACCTCATTGTCGAGTGATTAACTTATCATGGGTTGACATTGTGCACTTATACAAGAATGGACGAAATACCCAGATGTTGACGAAGTGATATAACACGAGGTACGGGTGAAAGCATGAAAGAGGACATATGGTCCCTGCATAAGGAACATGTCGGTCCGTCAATGTGCACAAAACATATGAAATGATCGAGTTGGATGTTCATAGTGAGACAAATTGATCGAACCCCTGCAAATTTCTACTCTAAGAAAACGCGATTACAGTTGTAATCACTTTGCAATAGAACGAAAAAACTGTTTTTTCATTCTTTAATATTTTAATCAACGTTCTCATGAATTGACGAATTACGACGATGTCAAATTAATGCTCCAATTCAATGATTAATTGATCGATCCTTGTTTAATATTAATTGAAGTTCCTAGTTTTTTAAATCCTCTTTACTGACGATTAAAACTTTGATAGTTGTTAACAATTTCACATAGTTTCCAAATATGATGCACTTCATTTATTCAACCAGTAACTTATTGTGTAGATTGATTACACAGTATTTATCAGTCGATTGACCCATTCACACCAATTAATTACTCACGCATGACGAACGAATCGAATCACGATAAACCAACGACTTGATCATACCTGAAACAAACAAAAGAACAAAAGATCAGCTGATTGTTAAATTCACAACATACACAATCGTTTTTTTCAGATATTTTGGTTGATATCAGAAAAATTTGAAACTTATGTGATAATTTAGAATAAACTCGATCGAGAGAACTAATAAAATAATTCAATTCTGTGACGAATCAAATAAAATCGATCGATAATCGATGGAGGGTGATTATTATTGGAGAAGGTTAGAATTTATCTGACATGCTAGAAAATTGCAACGCGGTAATCCGAGGCAGAGGTGAATCTGAGGCAAATATGAGAACAACGAAGATACGACGACAGCGACGAAATCACAGGATGAAAGTGCAGCCGACAGTATAATTGAAAGGCGATCGTTCGTTAGCTCGAGTAATTAATGAAATGAAGAAAGTTGCGAGAGTGTTGAAGAAGATGGGAGAAGTCAGGGTCGCGTTGGAGAAGGCAGCTCGCAGCGAGAGGTGAAGCGATAAAGGTTGATCGGAAATAGTGTCTCGATGGATATACCCACAGGTGTAATTAGAAATAATTAAAAGTGTCTCGAGTGTAATTTTAATTTCAATCAAAGGTGGATAAAGCGCGGTACTGAGTTCTCAGAATTTCCTTCACTGGGCGAGGGCAGGAGTCTGTATAAATTATAATGAAGGAACAATTTGAAAATGGACTTTGATCTGGGAATAAAGATCCGTAACGATCGAGTGAAAGTTTGTTAATAGTATTTTTTGTAGTTGTTGTTTTTTTCTGTCGACACACCACAAGCAGCTACGACTCGCCACATAATTCTACACGAATTAAAACATTATTGTTGAAGATGATAAAATCGATAAAAAGTAAAGACATTAATCGAAAATTACAACTTCCACCCAACCGCGAAACTGCCACCCTATCAAAACAATGTACGGATGGAAAACCACAAAAAAATTCACCGCAAAACCCTCAGTCACGGCAATCAACGTGTAAAAATACAATCTACGAAGGAAACAACAGTTGCGGTTGGTAGAAGAGCACCACACAGTACAAAATGTGAAACATGAAATGATCGATCAATTTACATTTTTATTAAGTTCTCCAAAATGTATGTACAGAGTTTAAAACGAAAATATGATTGCTTCGTCTGTCGGGTTGTAATCAGTCGAAAATTATCGTAAAGTGCTGCGATCGATCATCGATTATTTCAAACTGACTGGGTCCGTGTGATGTCACTCAAGGCTAACAATTTCTACACTAGCAATTACAAGCCGTGCTGAAACAATCTTTTCCTATAAAGCCACCAACATGGTTTACAATAAAACTTTTTCATTCCTGAATCAAAGGCAAAAGTTATCGGTTAATGAAACGAGTGTAAAACGTGTAATATATTGCTTACGGGAAAAATTCAACCCGAGCGGTTTCTGGTTCCGTATTGAAGGGAAAATTCACCAACAACTTCGGGAGTAACCGCAGAATAGAGAAAGAGAGGAAGAGTTGAGAATAACATCAGGGAAAACTCAAATTCCTACGCACCTGAACCCTTTTTCGTAAACCGCGGAAACGCGCTTGGCAGAGCTTTGAAAAAGTTTATTCTGCATAGACGGCATAAGAATGTAATACTCGCCGTAGGCCAGAGAGGGATATTCTGAGGCCTACTGAGGATACTCTGAGGAAAAATACGAAATTTAAAATATGGCTCCCCATAGCAAAAAAAAAAATCTCACACAAAATTACGAACAACGATTCGTGGAACCGTGATTAACAAAATCACACTTTTTCACATTTTTCGAAATGTTCTGCTCTTTTAAAAAAAATATCAACATCTTGATAGAAATGAAAAAAATGGCAAGACTGCAGTTGGGCCTCGAAATGGTATTTGATTTTATGTTCCATCCTAGTTCGAAAATATCGAATCTATTCCCCACATTCCCAAATGTTGAGACTAATTAGAGAATCGGGTCTGTCCCTTTTAGCACAAACAGAGTTTTTTTTCCCAGTAAAGAGAAAAAAGGAGCATTAGCGAGAATAAAGTTGAAAAAAAAGTGTGTTTAAGTACATAATCTCGTGGGCGCTCGTACGCACGTAAACGGGAGTAAGAGCTGACGATAAAAAGAGCAGGGAAAGAGGATGAAGCGGAAAAAACGTAAACGGTTGGATATATATGTACGGAGTAGAAAAAGGCGCTTCACAGAGGGAAAGAGCGTGATAAAAAGGCGAGGAAGAAAGAGAGAAGCTCTTGCGTTCGTATGCCACTCGCATAATACGGCGCCACCTATTACCCACGAGAAGTGGAGAGAGCGAGAGAGAGAGAGAGAGAAAAAAAAACGAGAGAGGAATACATGCCGCCCATATTTCACACGAGAAGCGGGTGGTGGAGAACTCGCGTAGCGTTATCGCTCGCGCGCGATCGAACTGCCGTGCTGATTTGGCGCACGCCATCGTCGGCCGCCACACAGATGCGATATATCGTAAGAAGCCATGAGTATTAGTATTACACGAGCGATGCTCTCCCCCTCTCGCTAGTGGAACATCGTGGAAAACTGGGAAAACTTGGTCCCGTGAGTGTGAAACTTTCCTGGTCTTATGTATTAGATATTACGTATATAGAACAGACGAAGGATATATAATGCCGGGAAGAGCGAGGACAGTGTCGATGGTAGAGGATGAAAAAAAGCGTCCTATCCCGGAGGTGCGGTTTTTCCCCGATCGATACGACCAAAGCTCCAGCTTATACTACGTACGTATACACATATATGCGAGAAAAAGAGAGGAAAAAAAATGTATATATCTGACACCGATAAATCAACCAGGCTGGCATACTGTCTTCCATTCTTGGCTCGTAGCAGGGTTGGCTCTCCGTGAAAAGGCAAAGGCCCATGGCGCTTTCCAAAGACCATTTCCACTCTAGCACACTCTCAAACCCCAACCTCTCTCTCTCTCTCGCTCTCTCTCTTCCTCTCCCTCTCTCTCTCTCTCTCTCTCTAGCTCTCTCTACCAATCTTCCATGACGCGAGCGTTTTTTTTTCTCCATCGATACAGTTTTTTTTTTGCAGTTTTTTTTTCTACTACCCCTCAGTTCAGCGGTTCGAACGTCAGTCACAGATTTTCAAGGAGTCATCGTTTGATGACCGATCGGCAGTGATGAATGGCAATGAAAGAGACACATGGGAAATAGTGTTCGACTTTTCATCGTTACGCTTAAACAATCGCTCAAGTATCTTGAATGTAGTTTTTGATACGAATTCAATGGATTTCTTAATTGATCGTCATACTTTCGTGAATGAGGCGAGAAAGAAATGAAAGAAGGAATTTCCGTCGCTCTGTAACGACCCAAATTTTAATACCATACTGACAACATTACCAACAATTATACGTTAAAATGAAGAAAGTAAAATTCTCACTAACCAATCAAATTGTTCTGAACAGTCAAATTTTAGTTGACCAATGACGAGTCATCAAAGTGTAAGCATCCAAGAGAGCTACCGCCTAATAATCAATTGTTCGGAGAATTATTCCTAAACTCTTGACTTTTCCTAACGGCTTACTATAAATTAGGCATAATCTTTGAGCCGATACGACTGTAACAACCTTAAAGGTTGTTAATCTGTTGAGTAACAGAAAGTGCTTGAAATCCTTGAAGCTAAAGAGCACCTCGCTATGAGCAATATTACAAGTTACTAAAAACGAGTATAATTTACGACGAAAGAAAGAGAAAAGTACGTGAGGAGGCTTAATTAGATAATGAGAACGATGATTATGTATCAAGTGAATGGTTCGAAGAAGAATGAACATCACATTTTCTGGACGTATCATCGTCAGATACCACCGCGCTTATAAATACGTCTTCGACGTGAGGATTAATGAGGTCGCGTCTGTGCTCGAGAGCGGGAGCCGTTAATAATCGACGTGTCAGGATCACTCGGTATCTTCTCTACCTTCATCTTGTCAGAAAAAGAAGCGAAAAAAATTACCGCTTGTAAACGATAGGACTGGCGTAACATAAAAAGAAAGGCATCGTATGAACACATTTGTGAGATAAAAATTAGGCTGAAAGAAAAAGTTGTTCATTTGTTATGCAATTGAGAATCGAGAGAAAAAAGAGACCAATTTTTATATTAAAAAAAAGATAGTAAAAAAAAAACAGTAATTTTCATCGTTTTTATTGCAAAAAAATAATAATAATTAATTAGCTAACTTGACGAAATTAGCTCTCATAGGGAATTTTACCAAGAAGAATGTTTGTAATGCCGCAAAAGGGAGTATCGAGGTTGCGGAGGGATTATGCAAGAGGGTAAAAAAGGAGGAGGTAAACGTGCCCCATTTCGGAAGATCAACTGTGGGTAGACAAATGACGATGCGCACCGAGCATTATTGATTGCAGTAAGCGCATTTGCTTGTCGGACGAAACCACCAACGTCAAGGCGGTCGTACAGTCCCTCGCCCTTTTTTACCACCCAAACAAAAGCACCCCCATGACTCGACGTGTTCTATAATTTATCTACATCCAAAGAATGTCTGGCAGTTCAAGGAGAATTATAAAAATAATATAACTCAAGCCCCTTTTGTCATATCATTCACAAAAATAAGGATGGGAATTGACTAAACATTGCAATTGCAACTTATTTCAATAAATTTTATAGAATAATCGAACCAAAACTCAAAACAGTATTTTCGGACTTGGAAATTAATATGAAACCGTACTTTTGAAATGTGTTCGATAAATTGTATTAAATCATTTGTGTGACTGAACACGCCTCGTAATATCCTGTGTTTTATTTGACATTGTTACTATGCAAATAGACTAAATTTGTGTGCGTTAGAGTTCCATAATGATAGAATGAAAAAAAAACTGCAAGTATTGAACAATTGTAAATGTACGAATCTCGATGCAAATCTCGTGTATAATATGCAAATCGCGTGAATTACCATATATTCTGTATACACATTCTGTAAACACAAATTTTCCGTGCCGCGATGTAGTGGCGCAGTAGTGTCGAGAAGAGGTAAAAAAAAAAATGACAGCAAAAAGGTCGATTCTAAAGCAGTTGACCTGGTGCAGCGTATGAAAATTGAAGCTAAAGGGATTGAAATTTTTCAAATTTTCCTTAGGTTTGGCAGAGGGAAAAACAAGCAGAGGAAAGATCCTTAATACGTACTCAGCGGAATATAGAATGCATTTAAAGCCAGATCAGGGGAAAACAATGTGAAATAAGATTCGTTGTAAATACTTAAGTATATGTCCTCGAAAAGATGGAGTATACGTTGAGAATGAAATATTCTGGTACATGTTGAAATATGGAAAGGTAGCAGCCAACAACGGAGAGAGATACAAAATAAGCCTGGATTTCCAGTGCTACATGGTAGAAAACTGAACAAATAAGTAGAGCGGAGCGACAGTATGGAAAGAACAGGAAGAATGAAAGATCATAAAGAGAAGAAAAGGAGGAATAAATAGGAAAAAAAAGACTGACTCGAATATCGAATGAGAGGGTGCGTCAAATTTAATGGAAGTGCACAAAGTCACATGCGTATGTGGAATTCTATAAAAGCCTGCATTTGGTGGGAGATAGGAAAACGTTGAATGGAGAAAACACGAGCACGATTTTCATCATTCACTAGTACATGGATATATAAATTTGTATAAGTCTAAAGAAAAGGAAGTAAGTGCAAGATGATGTTGTGTAATAGGAAGATACGAAATAATATAAAAGCTCTCGAGGGAGAGAATTCGGAAAATTTGCCAGATGTGCGATACAAATATCCGTTATGGTGGAGTATATTGCATCAAAGCAGCAGAGAGCGGAGAATTGTCTCGAGGGGAAAGAAAGGAACCACATGAAAAAATTAAAGAGAAAAATGTAGGGTCAATTTGCAGAATCGTTGAGCCGACTCGTTTATACGCTCCGGAAAAATATTTCCGGTGCTCCATCCGGGATAACAGCCGAGGCAGCTATAGTCGTAATCAGCCATACAGATACGAGGGTTGTCAAGGCTAACTGTGATATGTGTTATCGTTCGAGAACAAACGAGCCTTCTCGTATCATCTCTTATTAAAGAAGGTACGTAATTGCGGCACATTTTACGTTGCAACGTGAACGAGTAATAGTTCAACGTCATGGGGAACTTTTTTTTTGTACGAAATTTACTTTTAATGGGAGCAAATAATATCTTTCCATTGCTCAAGAGAATTGAGGGTCATTTTACTATCTTTTTATAGAAAACCAAAATTTAAGAACAACTCTTCTTCGGTGACGATCAAAATTGTTGTAATTAATGAGAAAGTAAAAATCCTTTGGAATTGTTTGAATTTCAGTAGCTGGGTACTAATTCAATGACGAAATAAATAAGTCATCAGAATAAATATTTGAGAAGTGATGAGAAAATAAACAACAAACGAAAGGTTCAGCATAGAAGCGCAAGAAATGGAGTAATTTCGTGCATGTGAATACAAGGAAGAAACACGATGAGAAAATCAAATGAAACAACATAGAAAAACAAGGGCTGTTACGGGTGTATGCATAAGAAGTCATAGAAGAGACGGTAAATTAAGAGCATCACCGAAAATACAAGACGTAAGGAGAGAATGAGGCAAACACAGCGGGAGCAAAATCTACGTCATTTTCTCTGCTGGGATGAAAGAGAAAAAGAGATGGAGAGGAAGAGATGGAAGATAGAGAGAAATGATAACAAAAATAAACCAGCAGAAGAGAGAGAGAGAGAGAGAAACATTAGTTGGGAGGAGTTTAAGGGGAAGGTAGGTCTGAAAATGGGGTAGATCTCGTGTTCTATATGTGGTAGAAGTTGAAATGGTGGGATTCAACGTGGGGCTGAGTCGGCGCGTACGCGCTGTGAAAGAGAGGCCAAGGGAAAGAGAGCAAATCATACATATATAGAGAGAGGTAGAGATGTAGAGAAAAAAGGAGAAAGAGAGAGACAGTTGCGAGTGGAACGGAGGGGGCGAAAGGACGGAGGGGTAGCAGGTACGAGGGTAGGGTGCGAAGTTGCGCAGGTCAGGGCAGGTCAAGGCACTCGGGCTCTCCCTGCTTGTAAAGCCACGGCAGTACGACCGAGATGGATGAAGAAAAACAGAGATGGAAGGTAGGAAAAGAGAAAGAGAAAGAGAGAGAGAGAGAGAGAGAGAGAGAGAGAGAGAGAGAGAGACGGAGAGAGAGTTAGAGAAAAAGAGAAAGAGTACAGTTCCGAGGAATGAAAGAAAAGGGCCACCGATAGATGTCGCTTTTAGAATAGATCGTACAAAAAACTCGAAAATTTACAGACTAATGTAACAACTGAAAGAGTTAAAAATAGCAGAAAAGCTTCTTAACATCTGACCATCATATTTCAAAACTTTATCAATAGAAAATTATGTTTCAAATATTCAGTCCTCGTGTTTATCAATTTTTTAAACTGACGTTTGATTTATTCCTTCGGTACCTCGTTCGTTTGTCGATTGTTTCCAATTGTTGTAAACAAATTGAATGTTGCTCTGAATTCTCTTGAGAATCAGTCACGATTCAACCAAAAATGGACGTTGTAATCTGATAATTAGTGAATATTGTGAATTTATCAACAAACGTAATTGTGTCAAAAATCAACCAAGTTTTCGGGCAATAAATAATAAAAATAATGAATTGGTACAATATTGTTGGAGACAATAAGAAACTTTTTAATTGCATGGCAATAGAAAGAAATAAAAGTAAGTGAAATGCAATGTAACACAATGGGGGATCGGGCGATGACAGGAGTGAGGAAAAATAAAAAGAATGGATGTCGAAAAGAAGGAGATGACGAAACCGAGGGCGACAAATTGCCTGGCTTGCTCGACGAGCACGCACAAACCAGAAAATATATAGTACTACTGTCCCCGGGGCTCGTGCAGCATTGCAAAATATAAGCTGCATCAATGGCGAATAGAGAAGGCATAGGAAAGAGAAGTTTAATGACCTACACAGCAAGCAGCAGCAGCACCAGCAGCGGAAAAAGGAATAGACGTCAAACAGGTGCTTGCCACCTGTCTTGTTGGGATCGGATTCGCTGTAGAAGGTATGAACGATCGCAAAGGTTCTTTTCACCCAAAGACCCTTTAATGTTTAAAGGGCCAGAAGATTCGCCCGGGTTATTACTTCTTTCTATTCAATTCGTTCTTTCTCTCTTTCTCCTTCACTTAGTCTACTCTTTTTGCTTTGTCCTTTTCCTCTCGTATTTATTTCAAACTCCATATTTTCGAATACGGATCAATACAGAGCGTAATCAGATTTGAAAATAAATTCCGATAAAAATGAGGTCGATTAAACGTCTCGTATGATGCAGGACAACTTTTCAGTAAAATTTCTAACAGTCTACATGAAAATATTCCAAAAACTATTTTCTTTTACGAATACGAGTCGTTAATCACCGATGCTTCAAATTGTGATTTATGCACAATTAAACTTATGAAATCAACATTCATTGAATAATATTTCTCTCAACCAGCTATTTAATGGTTCGAATATGAATTCGAGTTGAATAAATTTATTATTAATACTCATTTATTTAATAATTAATAAGTTATAAATATTATACTTGTTCGTCGCCCATTAGACTTTTTAAATAATCGATTCAATCAGTTCGTTCATGTAAATATCCACAGGATTTGTAAACCTAGTAACGACGTGTATTTGACTTTCGAAAAATTAGGGTGACAGCTCGCTGTCCAGAGGATTTCACACCGTCCAAATGATGTCAAGTATTTATAATTTCAACATAAGAGCGATTAAATACCAAAGTGGAAAGATTCGAATTGCGTTATTGCATTACCGATTGGCCTGGTCACGTTTAACGATCAAGCCCGTGAGTAAAAAGTTGCATCGACTCACAGGTGATCGAATAGAGATTGTGACCGAACTACGGATGAAAGCATACCTGACCCGGAAGTACGAGATCGAGTGTGGGCAAACAAAAGTTGTTTAAAAGCCTCAGGTGCACAAAGTTACCTGCCTTTCTCTCTTTTTTTCTCTCTCTTTCTTTTCCTCTCTTGTTCTGATTGAGCAATCCACGATGCTCTTCACGTCAGAGCCACTGATTGTCAAGTGGGCGAGCTTGGTGCTTCATGCTTCATGCCTTTCAATGCTTTTGCACACAAAATATAAATGGCGAACTTCATTTGTGAAAAACCAATAAAGAATAAGTTTAGCCCATAAATTTGAGGTAAAAAGGCTTTGGACGAGAATCGAAGAAACAAACAGGCTAAGTTATTGTTGTTTAAATATGCGCAGACACATAAATTGAATGACGAAGCAGTAAAATACAAAACTTTTGTGTCAAACGAATGATCATTTAACTTCTTCGAATGCTGCAATCTTTCAACCACATTTTCAACTTAAAAAAAGGTGTTTCGATAATAATAACAAAGCAATTTCATTTGATGTGCAAAATTCTTCCGGAATTATGATATTGTCAATCGTGACAGATTTATCATAATTTCGAAGTAGGATAAAAAATAATCTTAATCAGAATTGATTAATTGGATAAACTCTAAAATGCAGATAAGCAAAAAAGAGTTCGTTGACGCTTTGAGGATTTTTCAATCCTTTGGAACGTTTCAAAATATCATAATTGAACGATTTATCTTAATTTCAAATTCTACTCGCATCACCGTTTGCCTCATAATGAATTGACTGTTTTTCTCATTAAAACAAAGCAGCTAAGACAGGACAAAAAAATGTCAGCGCATCATTGCTTCATGAAGCGTTTGACGACCGACGATAAATTGGGAGCAGCAGCGATGAAAAAAAAAAAAAAAAAAAAAAACAAAAAAAAATCGTGGAGCAACAAAACGAAATGTGAAATAAAGAAACAGACAGATGAGCGAGAGAAAAACATGCACAAGCGTCACTCGATTGTCAAATAGAAAATAGTACGTTGCGGTCACTGTAATTAAGATCATTTGTTATTGTCTTGCGTGACACGAATGCTCTCGTGAGAATTTCGAGGGGAGCCAAGCTATTAAGTTCGGACTCTCTTAGTACCAGCAGACTATTGTGTACGGTAGCAGTTCATGGATACAGATATAGAGATGAGGTTAAGCTCGATTGTTACTTACAACGAGAGACTCATATTCTCGACACTCGTTTACACTTGAGCAGCATGAAAAGTCTCTCTCGTCACATCGCGCGTTTCCATCTCGCACGTAAGTGACGTGTGTGTAACACACTAGTGACACTCGTGAGATTAAAAAGAATGAAAAAAAGATTTATGTTCCAACCGAAAGGACGCTAAGCAACTTGACTATTTCTGCAACTTGGAGAGTTTTTTTTTCTAATCCTTCCAATGAAAAATCGAGGGGGAATTCCAGAGATGAGAAGAGGCCAAAAAAAGTATATCAAAACAGAAGATTTTTCGGAGAATACTCTTCGGGGAAAAACCGATAATCTAATGAAACGTTGGACTAATGATAATAATATTTATCGAATCATAGATTAATAATTCTGTGGAATTATTTATTCTTTATCGAATAGGACGTACACGTCACAGGAAATATGTACTTAATGATTAAAAAAATGGTCATGAATGCAAATGTCAGTTAAAGAATGATAATCAAAAGTTCATACATCCTGTTTGTGCAGTTAAAAATTGTATCGATTGTCGATTAATCGATACCGTTAAGCAGATGAAGATAAAAACTCGGTGAGAGTAACGAAAAGAGCTCCAGACTTGCTCGAAGGCTTATTGATGATGAAATACTCGATAGTTCTCATGGCAAATGTAGACGAAGAAAGTGAGGGCAAGAGTATTATCAGTGACGTTACGATATACTTCATCGTCAAGTTGATTCAATAAACTTCTACGGAAACTCTCCGGCATCTTATACCGAGAGTGATTCTATCTATTCCGTTGATAGTGTATCCAGGCTGTTAGCTTGGCAACTCTCCAGTCAAGGCAGACGAGAATCCGATAACGATTTTATATACATTTGCGATCGTAACGTATAAAAAAAATAATAATAATAATAAAAATGCGATAATTTAATGCATTATCGTCGATATTTACGACCGGCAATTCACTGATGCTTTTTCAGGGAAAATAAAAATCAATCAAACGAACAAATTTCTTATAATTTTCTTGTATCTTCTTCGGAATTTTTGAGCTAAATACTGAACGTTTATAAATTGTCTTGGCACGAATTCGCTGTTTCGGTAAGACAAAAAATATGACTTAAGAAGCGACGTGTTATTGTATTTTTTCTTCCGTCTCGTTTATGATTCTCGAACGCGTGTTTTTACGATACAAAGTCGTAGGTTGACACTCCCACGAACGTAGAACGCAAAAATATGTGGAAATCGTTCGAAAATATATTGAGCTGAAGAATACGAGACATTTTTACTCCATTACGCCGTAATATCCCACTTCATCTCGTAATTCGATCGAGAAATCCTCATTGACGACGTTAACCCTTTTTTATCCTTTTATCGAACCTTTACCTTGTCTTATCCAGTAATGATAATTATTATAGTAACTAACATCGGATGAAAATCAAAGGAAATCGATTATTTGAAAAGCTTGACCCTTTTTGAACATTAAACTAATATTTCAACAACGAATACCAGTTTTTTTCCGATTCGCCAGGTTCCTGAGACATTCACGAATATAAAACTTTAATGAACAGTCATTATTTGATAATTGTACGTTCATGTAAAATTTGTGACATTCGTGTTCCTTAAAAAAAACAAGAAATATCCATGAAATATATCTTAAATCAGCTCTTGGAAAACTTTTTGATGAAACTTTATGAGAACAGCTGTAACTATACATCGAAATTAATTCGTCGTATATGCAGTGATTGCGAAAAGTGATTGCAGTCATTTTTTTCCTGTCAGGGAAGCGTTTTCTGGAAAGAAGTTATTTATAAAAGTCTTTCAATGCTTGGCGTGCTATTTTCTGTTCGAATTGGTTCGTGGATATTTTCTTCGTCACTTTAGCGTTTACTTAGATTTTGTTTTTTTTTTTTTTATTTTTTTTATTTTGGCACTCTCCCTTATTTTTTTCGGGGAAGTAAGCTTGTGTTTTAAAAAGTGTTTGAATCGTGAGGCAAAGAATATATATATATATCACGTGGTCGGGAGGTCGACGATGTATATAGCGATCATCGACGCAACGAACCGAGTGTGTGGCGTCATAGCTTGCCATGCGAGAAATCGTGACGGTGAATTTAAGTCGAGGAAAAGTACGCAAAAAAGAATGAAGAAGAAATCAGAAAGGAAGCACATATCTGCCAAACGACCGGGAATAGAAAAAGAAAAGAATAAAAAATTAAAAGGAAATAAAGAAAGAAAAACGAGCGAAAGAAGAGACTCGCGAAACACCCGCAACGTTGTGGCGCATGCCAACAGTTAGCGCGAGTCCCGATTTAAAACGAGTCTCGTACGACGCGCGCCTACGGGACTGCACACCCGACTCGATTCAAAAGAACGAGAGTGAATCATGCAACTTCCAAAAAGGGCATACGCCTAAATCTTTTTTTTTCTCGAACAATTATTCATTCTTTGTCTCGTCACATGGCAAAAAAATACGTCGTAATTATTAGCGAATCTTTTTTTCAATTATTATTATTATTTTTATCCCATTATATAACGACATTTGGTAGCGTGAGTGCGAAATGCAAGATTTTTCATTGAAAAACAACCAAAAAATTGAACTTTCCATCACCGAATGTAAACAGGTGTTTTCTGGATTAAATGCAAAATTAAAATATATAATGCGATTGTTGCTGCGTGATGAAAAAAGATAAATAATAATTAAAAAAACGCCATGGTCATTCTATCAAACGATGTGGCAAATATGATGAACCCGTTGAAACTTTATGTCACGGTGGCGTACAGAGGTGAGCAATATCCGCTAATAGATACGACACAATAACACAATTTGCGACGATTACTTTCGACGCTTTATCGCGAGTCGAATGACGTGGTTATACGTTCGTATGGGATTTTCCACATAACGAATATATATATCTACGTGAATCCATATGTATACCGCTGCCGATACAAATATACATGTGTAGAAATATCTGCATGCGTGAAGATATGTATACACGGTTTTATGATTGCATCGGACGAGCTGCGACAGCTTAATCGAGCATTTTACTCATCATCAACCGTTATTGAACAAATATCGTACGCAATTGTGTGGTGTTTATGAAAAATTTACATCGACGTGCAAATTTGAAAAGTTTCTCCTCTACGACCCAGGGAAATTACTCAAAAAATCGAATTAAAATGAAACAAAAACACGTCGATTCTTTTGAACGAAAATATTATAAAAGAAATTCATTCGCCAATCAATATTCAATTATTTATTTTAGCATTCCAAAAAATGGTTGAGCTTATCAATGAGTTCTTCTTATATTCGTCTATTGATTATTTGGCTGAGCAATTTCGATATTATAAACGTTTATAAACAAGTATAAAATTGCGAATGCGTCACAAGAAAAAAAATTTCGTGGTGTTTTAACGACGCAAAGAATTTATCGATCTATTATTGTTGATATAAATGAGTTTCTACGATATTTAAATAAATTCATTTAATCGGTGAAAGACAAATGTGATACACACAATGAGCAAGAGCAATCGAAAGTTTTGATGCATAAGTTTGTAGATAAAAATGTACTGTAAACTTCAAGGTAATGTGATGCAAAGGCGAAACGTATGTCGAAGGCTACTTATAAAAGCAATCGAATCAACTGGCTGTCGGGTTGACCCGTGAGCCAAGTTTTGTTTAATCAATAAGTCAGATGAAGAAATGCACCTTCGCTGAAGATGGTAAAGCATTGCAACTGCAATACTACTGCAATAAAAAGCTGTATGTATACTGGACAGATATAGAAGACTTTTATTGGAGACTGTTGCCGATTGGTCAGCGATACACGATACATGTAGCATCGATTAATTTTCCTTCGGTGAAACTAAAGTGAGCCAAGTCAATTGTGCCAACTAACAACACTCTACAGCCTAGCGATAAGCGTTATCTTCTAAACGCGTAATATTCGTGAAGCTAGGATAAGAAAACTTTTATATTAATGTTTGCTTACTACGTCACGACTTTCAGCATGAAAACAACACCAATTTCCGTACGAATTTTTCCTGTAATTAATCTTTTTGTCGCTCGATAACTGCTTGACATACGAAAATGCATATTCACGCCAAGTTTTTAGGAAACTTGTAAAGTTCGTTATCTTCGGCTCGCTGTAAAATTATTTAAACGATTTCTCAAATATTAAGGATATCGAGAAATTCGTGGCAACTGTTTAGCAAAAAAACCAACAAAAACAGGTGAATGTGGATGAATCCTAAGTCCAAGAATGTTTGAATAAAAATGGAATGCTCTACGATCTCTTAAGTGCAAATTAATTTCGCTGTAATATGAAACAAAAATGTAGTCGTACGGACTGGATCGAAAGTCCTCTGCACCTTTGACTCCAAGCATTGTTTCGATGACTCAATATTTTTTTTGACTATTTTCATCAAACAATAGTTTGAGCGGTTTTTCCTCAACGAGAAAGAAGAAATGATCAATTTTTTTTTTGTAATAGCAATTAAAATTGAAAGGTTTGAATAATATTTGAAGGCCAACTTTGTCCATGGGTCTCAGAGACCCATGCCTGCATACGAAAGGTTAAAGAACTCGAATCGACGGCGAGTTTTTTTATCCGCTGGCATCAAACGATAAAAGATAAGACAAGTCCAAAGTCTAACCTTTGACGACCGGAAATATCGGAAATTAGGATGAAAGGAAGAAAAAAAAAGTAAGAGGTAGTTTTCCGGTTGCCCTGGGTAACCAAAAACACACGCAGTTAATGTCGTCGAAGGGATTCGACCAACTGATAATGTCTTATCACCAGAAACGCCGATCTCGAAGAACGTAATGTTTTTAGATAAGAATAGTGCAGGAACGTACCACGTTAGACTAATTGCCCTTCATGAAAATCTACTCAAGTTACAAGCTAATTTCAGTGCCCTCATAAAAAGCAAAGAAAAAATCGAGGTGAGGCCAAGAACGTGTCATAAATCTCGATCTTAGCGACGAAATTCGTTCGATCCACGAAGCACTTTATTGCAACTCATAAAAACTTGCGCTCGTTCAAACGGCCTTAATTAGCAGCCCGAGATCACAATCGGTCATTTAATTTTTCAAAAAATCGACTCAACTTCATTTTTCAGTGCTGGCAGTTCGTCATTTTGTTTGAAATATCGTCTAAACGAGTTTTTTTTAAATTGTTTCTCTTCTTCGAAGTAATTAGTAGAAAAATAAATTAGTTCATGATAAGATTGTTCAAGTCCAAGTGCATGAGTGTTTTTAGAAAAAGTGCATTTTTTTTATCAAACAGGAACAAGTGTCGAGTAAAATTTGATGTTATTTTTGTTTTCTACTTTAATTGATTATAATTATCGAAGGAAGTGTTGACGGTATAAAAATCTTAGACAAGTAAAATCCGATGATCATGATCGAATAAAAATTTATCTGAAACACGAAGTAAACACGATCTTCCGAGTGCATGATTTCTATTCCAATTGATAATCATTTATCGTAACAACTATATACACGTCAATTAAGCTTGAGATAAGATTATTACGGAATAGAATTGTTTAGAGATAGTGTAGATACGTTCCAAGAATATTAACCTTTTCTCAATCAACAAAAACATTTCCGAATCCCAGGTAAAAGATTAAAAAAGTGAGTGGCTCACGAGCATAGTATGGAATGAAGTTCGAATCATTGGAGCACAGCAAAAAATATTTTATCGTTCAATGACTTTTAAAATTCTTCACATCGTCTCGATTTTTATCACAGATTTATTTATTTTTTTCCAGAATTTTTTTTTCCAATTTTGTGTACTGATGAGGAAAAAAAGGAATTTTCATTGCATCTCGCAACGATGCAAACTTCAACATCGTACGAGAGTGTTATTGGACAACACCTACGTTGCACAAACCGAACGAGTCGTCGGGACCCATGAGTGATAAAGCAATAAGAAGAAAAAAACCTGCTTCGAGATAAAAATTCAATAATCTCGTAATAAAAGTTCCAACACGAGTATCTTATCACAATCATTTTTTGTTCCAGTTTATAACAAGATCATTAAGCCTCGAGGCAAATTGTACTTCAATTAAACCCAACTGTCATAGTATTGTTAATTACGATAACCAGAAATAATCGTAAAAAAAAAAAAAAAACAAGAGATTCCAGCCGAAGACGATCGCATCGGTGCAGAAACTCAAACGCCCACAGAAATAACATTCATTAATATCAAAGATTTCGAAATAATTCAACTATGGCAATCACAAGAGAGTCGAACATCATTTCTAAAAAAAGTGTTTAGAAGACAAATTCGTGAATCGAACTGTCAGACTGATTAAAAATCGTGGAAAAGAGATGCGAACATTTGAAATCTGTGACATTTCGAATGAGCCCGAAGTACAAAAAAGAGTTAAGTTGGATAATGAGGAATAAAGAATGGATAGATTCGTAATAATCGATGGATTAGTAGAACAACCGCACCTTTGTTGTAGAAGGTTGGGTTCCAGGGATAGATATCAGCACCGCCGTTCGGTGTTTCCGCCGGTGCAGTGCCGTAAGCCCGAAACATTTTGCCCAGCGGATGTCCTCTCCCGGGGTCTTCTAGGGTAAACCGGACGTGGAATCCTCGATGCACAGTGCGGAGTCGTCGTCTCGTTTACGAGTTGAGAGGCAAAGGGAATAGATAGAGAAAGAGAGGGATGTAGAATTAAATGAGGGAGTGAAAGGGCGTGAGAGAGAGAGAGAGAGTGATCGAGAGAGGAGTGAGGGGGAGTTGGGCAATATACGGGTGGCGCTGGTTGCACGTTGCGATGTGTGTATGTATATGAATATATCTATATATTTATGTATATATGTAGAGGAGTCTTTCTATGGTTCGTCCTTCGTACTTAGCACATAGAGTACTACGATTGTGCTTCGCTTGTGCGCCACGGTGCTGCGCGAGCCGATTCCACTGGTGCACAAACACACTCACACGTGTAATTCATACACGAAAAAAAAGGATTTTTTTAAATAACAACAAATCCACTGACACACGCGGTCGGTTTGCACGTTCCGGAGGAAGAAAGAGAGAAAAGTAGAAACAGGATTAAAAAATACGACACCGGCAAAGGAACACCAACAGCAAAAGCGTTACCAAGCTTAACGAGAGAGTCGTTTTATCTTTTTATTTTTCTCTCTCTCTCTCTCGCTCTGCCGAGTCTGGCTTGGCTTTGCGGCCTTCGCTTTACTCGCGAGACAACCTCTTGTGTTACCGAGTTACGACACACACCGGACGGCTCGTGTGCACCGACCAAAAGATCCACAAACAGCGTACACCGGTATATTTTTGCGTATGTCTCTTTTGCCTCTTTTGATGCACCACTTTGCGATTGCACTTTTATCCACGATTTTTTTTCTCCTTTTCGCGAAACGATTCTTCACGTGCAAGACCGAGTTGGAGTATGAGAATTCGGAGTAAAAATTGTATTTTTACGGAGCACAAGAATTTATTGAAAAACTTAATGATTCCACGTCGTATTTGATTTTATATTATTGTTCCACGGTTTGTTGTTGCCACTGATATTTATTACACAATTTTTGCACATAAGTTACTTACTTTTATTGCACTTAAGTTCGCTTGTATTAATATTATGTCTTTTGTTTGTTTATTTATTAAATATCGTGTTTAAAACGTTCTGGAAGCCGAGAGAACCGAGAAAACACACACGTTTCGAAAACACGAACTTCGACAGACCGCAATCCCGCGCCGCTCGGTTCACACTGACAGTCATCGAAACAGTCGCGCGCACTTCAACTTCGTAAATCCCCCTCCTCCTCCCCCTTCCCCTTCGCCCCACCAGTCGCTTAGCCGGTCGCTCGTCGCGGCTTCGCTCGGGCTCCCCACTACCAACGTCAATTGCTTCGTTTCCCCTCTCCGATCACCCACCCACCCTTCGGATATCACTGCAGCTCTTCGTCGATGAACTCGCCGGCACGACTCGCCAGAGTTCGCTCTTATAAACCTCGCTCTCTCTTTCTCTCTCTCTTTTGCTCTATTCCGTCCCCAGCAAATTGTATCCTCGACTTAATTACCTGCTTACCACGAGACGTTAATTAACGCGCACACTCTGCTCAATGCCAATTGATGTTTGTATCCTGTCTAGTCCCCCTTTTTTTTATTTTCAAACGATCAAACGTTTCGAGTCAATCTCAGGTGTATGCAGAAAAGTGTCTGGCGAGATATTGCGATTTATAAAATCTTAATTTGTTAGTTTTTCTCTTCAAGGACAGTTGAAAGGTTTATCTTTTCCAAATGTTCGTAGTAGTTCAAAGATCAAAAAGTGATCAAGCATCTTTTATCTCATGTACAAAAATGTATAATATTATGATTATACAAGGCAGTAAATCCACGAGGGAGATCGACATTCATTCGCAGTTTTCCATTCGAATACGATGCGTTTTTAATTCACTTGGGTCCTTACCCACGTGGTGATGTTTACATCTTCAGATTCGTTGCCATGATTCTTCAAGTGATTACATAAACCTTAAAATCCCTCTGTCATATTTTTCGCGTCGTTTGATATAAACATTTACGAAAGTGTAGTTTCGTCGTTATCAACCAAGTCGCGGGGTCGGCTGGTTTTTTTTTCTTTCTAAGGAATGGATGAAAAGCGTGATAGAGGTGTGGTTGCGTTTGAAACCACGTGGAAAAACGTGACGATGCTCACTCGAGAACGCATGGGCAAGGAATGGCCGCTCCGCGAGGGTCTTCGCGTTTCGCCCCTCTCCCACCGAGCTCGACGTCCCTGAGGCGTGGGAGACTAGCTGGGGGCCAACTATTCAGTGGTGGGGATTACTTACAGGCAACCAGATCTAGCGTGTGCGCGCGCTACGAGAATACACACGCTCTACACACGCTTCGAAAACTTGGCAACGAGTACGACAGAGATGAGACACGTGGTATCACTTATACTGACGCTCCGCGACCCATTCATTGATCATCCAAGTACGACATGTTATTAAAATCTTATCGTTACTAATCACGAGGACGAACGCATGATCTTTCGATGATCTGTGAAAAAAGATTTTTGTTTGTTTTTTTGTTTGTTTTGTTTTTCCTAAAAGCTTTCATTTTGACCTTCTGGACATGGCTTCTCGGTTAACTAAGTAGTTTAATCCCATACTTTTCCAATACATGTGGGTTCAAAAAGCTTCCCTAGATCACTTGGGATATCACGTCCTTCGTTAGAATGAAGAGATTTATAGAGTAGATAATTATAAACCTGGTGGGATTAAAATTCAGACCCTTAATTTATTATGCGTGCTTTTCGTGAAATACCTGAATGCACGCCCAGGATTAGTGCGATGGTAATAGAAGGAACATGATATTGTTTCGGATTCCTTCAAAGTTACCAAATCATTGACCTGATGAAATTATGGACTAAAATAATAAAAATATCGCTGCCTGTATCGGCCAAGTATTCCAGTTTTTCTTGGTGCTCGTACAAATATGATACAGTATTGAATTAGGGATTGGGGGCTGTTCCAACACTCCAGGAGGTCACACGGTAATATGGTGTGACTGAAGTGAGTGGAAATGTAGGGTAAAAATGATAGAATGGACTCGTGACAGTTCGAAAAGAAGTAAAAATTTAAAAAAATGAATTTTTCGATATTGTAAATACCAAATTCAAATTATCTACTCCAATTCCTCAATTTCGAGGGTACTCGAGTTAGAGAAAAGGAAAGTTATAACTAGTAACCCATTTTCATAAAATAACGTGCGATATAAAATAACGGCCTATAAGCTCGGAACAGCAATCGATCGCGGATAATTGATGAGTCGGAGTGAGAAATCGGTCAAGAAAACTAGTAGGGTTTGGACATGGAAAACAAAAGGGTTGTTTCAACATTTGTGAGGGAGGAAAAGGAGAAAGAGTGAGAAAGGGGAAAAAGAGAAAGAGCGAGAGAAAGAGAGAGAGAGAGAGAGAGAAAGTATTGAATCGTAAAAAGCGAGTGAGAAGAAGAAAACGATGAATTCGAGGAGAAGAACCGGCAAGTGTGTAAGGAAGATAAAAAGCGTGAGAGGGGAAAGAGAGGGGATTCTCGGTGGAAGCGCAAGTGAGAGATTTAGCTTAAACGTAGTGGAGGGACAAGAGGGTGGAGAAGGGGAGGAAGAGGAGAAACTACAAGAACGCAGAGAGGCCAGAAGCGACGAATGCAACGTGCTGTAGAGGATGTAGATGCATCTCTGTAGCCGGGAAAGATCGAGGGAGACAAATGGAGAGAGTGGGGAATTGGAGGAGACTGAGGGGAACCGAGAATTCTCGGTGTAGAATCGTTAGAAACATTGGTGCGAGTGAGAGAACGATACAATCTAGGGCCGTACCTAGCACTTCCTGTAGCCCTACCAACCCTCCCAGGATTCTGCTTATCGACCAACCCGTAGTAACGTAGTACCGTATACCGATCGAAACTTCATGCAACCTGGCTATCCGGGAGCTGGATAGCGAGTTGCAACGCTGCATCTCCGAATCTATGTATGGAAAATGCATGTCCCCCAGTACTTGGAACTATGAGAATATTTAATAAATCAATTTATAATCGAATTTACAAGTGATAAATAACTTTTGTACTCTGTAATATGTAGATCGTTTTATGGATAAAATTATGGTCCATAATTTTAAACATCAAAAAGTATTAGGCAATGTTGCTACCACTATAATCAGGTGATTAAAAAATGAATGGATGGAGAGGATCGAAGGAAAGTTGTCCTTCGATCATAAATTCTTTTGATCGACGATCGAATGTACTTTTCACGGGAATGATTCCTTTTTGCCGGGTTTTAAGGCTTCTGTCAAATTTGTAGCCAATTACTGATAATTTCGAAGTCATTATTATTATTATTATTTTCATCCATTGCTCGTATGCAGGGCACAAATAAAAGAAGACACGGGCTTGAATGAGCAATGGTTGCGAGTAAAGGCGGTAGGGTCAGCGAATAGAAGAGGAAGGGAGTGAGTACGCACGAGTAGCAGAGAGGCAGATTGAAAAAAAAGGCAGAAGACTCTGTTACGCATGTGCCTCTGGATCGGGATACGTAGAGAGGTTATATCAAGCCAGGACACGTGTGTGTCTGTGTTCATTCTTACGTCTTGTCCTATCTCCTCGTATATGTGAGCTCGCGGATGTACGTTGCTAAGCGCACCGCCGGTGTCATACAGGATGTCGCAAAAATCATTTCCCAGATTTTATTTACTGAATAACTGATGAGTATCTTAAGTCTCGAGTTAAAAGTCATCAGGATTTTTTTAATTCGGCAGAACCGTTGGTTGGATATTGATTTATTAACACACTGGGTCATTTTGACCCACATCTTGTTTTACGTTTATTTCTCACCAGAATTGACGATTTTTCTATTTCGCAAATGAGCTCGAGTACATTCAATAGAAAAATACGTTTTTTTTTCCTTTGAAATATCAAAAATTATGATTTATATTTTAAGAATTTTGTTGATGTCGATGCCGTTTAAGAGATCAGTTCGTTTCACCCAAATATCTTTAAGAACTTTGGAATTACACGAATTTACTTAGTCTCTAAGTTTCGAGCGTCACTTTAGCGACACCCTATATTTGCACATGTATCGTACCAGGGATTATCGCGCACGCGTACTACACACGTTTCGTCTTTTCGTATGTCTCTCTGTGATGGGTTAAGCTAAAACGGGGATCACCGAGCGTATTTCACGACGCGAGCACTGAAATGCGATGACTCAAAACACGCGCGAGCCACAATACTAACTCGTGGCTATAACAATCACATGTTCTTATACACTCATATCACTTCGCATGTTTATACGATGTGCCCTTCGCTATCCTACCTGTACAGCTCTCGATTTGTGACACCTCGTTAACCATCTATGATAGCTACCTATCGCTAGTCACACAACTCAACAATGTTTACTCTTTTCTCAACACTTTCCTTTCTCATCAACACAATTTTCCTTGTAAGCAGAATAATCCGAAGCTTTGAAGACACAATGTTGAGTTCAAATTTGTGTCTGAGGATAATCCTAGAATTTTCAAGTATTTTCAGCTTATTTCCGATGGTATCCTAGTTCTTTTAATATTTTTTATTTTTTTATTTCGACCTCGTGTCACTTTGACAGATTGTCAACGTCTGAATTGATAAGAATTTCACGGAAAATCGTAATCAGCTGTATAAAACAAAATTTATTCAGAGTTTTCCTCGGTGCTAGAACTTTGTAAAGAAAGCAAGGATCCAATGAGTATCTATACTGACATTAAATTCAATATTTGAAATCGTTCAAACTGTAAAAACTAAACAAAACTTCGAGGAACTAATAAGTTTTTGCTTGTAAGCATATTTTGCATATTGTGTCCTATACAGCGGAAAACGTTGAATGTAAACGTGGAGAGTTCATGTTAACATGAAGAATAAGAATTGTGAGATGTTCACTACGTCGTTTTAACTTTAATAGAATTTAAAAGGAACTGCACGAGAATTGGTAATTTCAGATTTCCTGGGATGAACATTTGTAATGTGTTTTCGATGGAGCTGTAACTCTATATCTGACAAAAGGTAATTCCGTATTATTATAAAGATAAAGAAGAACGTAACTGCACCTGCATTTCCGTTTTTCTACACATGTCACGCACGTTCTGTGTGAACACATAAAAATCATTTTTCACTACTGATAACATTCAGGTACTCTAAGCTTGCACAATTAACTGCAGATGTTTGTGATTGCATCAGGAACGTGTGGTCCAGACGAGATCATTAAATGGATATGAGGAACACTGAGGCGACGCAATAGAGTTTAACACGAATGCGTTAAATTGTTACGTCAATCAATTTTAACAGTTTCAATATCTCTTAACGTTTTACGGTCTCAAAACTATTTTTGACCAGCTCAAATGAATTCTGCAAAGAAGAACGAGAATATAACTTTGCAAGCGTAGTTTCAAGGATTTGTCCATGACATAAAAATGTATGAATAACGAAAATTGTATCTCAAGAATCGATTTGTTCTGCTCGATAATGTTAATAAATTTGACTGGAACAATCAAATTAACTAAAAACGTTAAAGATAACTAATTCACGTCCGAATTTTATAGTCTAAATTATTCCACGTAGAAAATTCGAGCAAAACTGTGGCTGGTTTAGTTACGAAATCCGCGTACATAATCTCGAATATACCCAGTTGAATTACAATAATCCTTGGCCGAGCATGACTCGTTCGTACTTACGTTATCACGAATAAAAATTTAATACGAACAAGAATAGCTCGGATACACCCACGTAGCTATGAGGATAATTCATTGATAAGGCTCTACTATTGTATTGGTTGCGATATTATTGTGTGTTTCTCATGGTACTACGATTGCGAACGCCAGAACCAGTGCATCCCGAATAATAGAGATATTGCAAAGTGGTTTAACGCTCTGGGTATAGAAATATTCCTGATTTTACTTTCGCACATTATTTTCTCATTCAATAACCCTCTGTATCCAGTTCGCAAGTCCACTTATTTATATCGCAAGACAGGATTGTACGCTCGTTCTTAAATTAACAATCTAGACAATAAATATACGTACAAACTCAAAATGGTCATTTGTTTCAATATTTCATTTCCTACCTAACACTTGTTTTCTTCTAACGGAAGACAGTGACGATAACGTTGCAGAAATATAAAATAAAAAACTAATCAGTTAATCACTGTGCCCGAAGTTTTAATCTTGAATTTCTATTGATTCAATGGTTTGATTAATGATTAGTTCTTATAGATTTCAAGGTGATGTTACAGCCGGAGTTTAAAATTTATTAACAGATAATACGGATCGTTATTTTATAATATACAGCAATGAGAATGAAGAAGCGCAAGAGTGTAAATGATGAGAAAAGGTGGTGGTCATAAAACACGCTTAGTCCTAAAAACACGTTGACAACGTGAGACGAGAGGTGTGCAACACGATAATACCATTCAAGGCTGTCTGCTTCTCGGTTCACGAGCAGGCACACATTTGCGTTTTCTATATGCACGCGAGGAAATTACACCGGAGGAGAGCACATACAGTGGCGATAATGTGTGACGAACTAACCAAGGAAGATCCTGACACGTTCTGTAAATCCTGCACTGAGGCCATCGCTGGTTACCGCGAAACCTCGATCAACCAGTTTCCACCTTTCAATAACTCGGAATTCCTTCATCGTATTTAATATATGTTGCTTAAGATAAGTCTAAAGCAACTTATTACCCATCTGTACACGTATGAAATGCGTTGCTTCATCCTCACGATAGAATTTACATTCCCAGACCTGTTATCGGCTAATGAGAATTATTCAAGATGTTAAATAAAAGGTCGTATATTGCATGTGGAAGGAAGAAAAAGAGAAATGGTTTGTGGTATTGAAAGAGCGCTGCAATAATTCACAAAAAAAAATGATCTTCGATCTTTTTTAACTTTCATGATTCTCTCGCTCTCTGATTTCTTCTTGTTCAAGAATTTCTATGTTTTTTTTTCTTTTCAACGAACAGAAAAGACGTGAACAAAATTTCGGAGATGGCAACCTCAAAATTTTGGAAACTTTTTCCATTCGGAAAATCATTTAAAAAAATAGTATTCTAGATAACAATTAAATCGAATATTATCCATGCATGTGATGGGAAACTGTCGTCCTGATGAGAAATTCGCATCAACTTTCCGGAGTATCGATCATGGAAAAAGTATATCGAGTGTGAGCAATTAAAATTCCGAAAGCATGTAATTGTGATTAAAAAATAATATGGAATCGATGCGATAGTGAATCGTTCTCTCGTTTCCGGTCGGCGCCATTACCGAGCTGCTCAAATCTCGGTGGTGTATGCAGACGAGTTTCTCGCACCCGGGCTGTGCGTGCAAAAGCTTGAAAAAACGTGCAAGAGTGTCACGTACCGCGTGTACAGTATAATATGGACGCATGCACGAGAGTAAAAAAAATGATTCACTTCACTCCCCATCCCATTAGCCTGAGCGTGTAAGTGTATATGAGGAGAGTGCAAGCAGTGCGAGACGAAGAAAAGGAAAGACGACGAGAAAAGAGCGAGAAGAAGAAAAAATAGACGAGAAGGTAAAGGAGTATTCATAGTGGAAATAAAAACGGAGTAGTAAAAAAAAAAACTACTTGGTAGAGGAATAAAAATCAGCTGCATACTCGAGATAATCCGTATAAAATAAATTGGAACTGTAAAATTCACGATTTTGTACAGAAAACAAACTCCAATCGTCGATGCTCATTCCATTTCGTTAATCCTTGATTTCTTTTCCTTTTTTTTTTGCTTCAATGTGAAGGAAGCTTAAGGGAGCGTGGTGTAGGGACGGCCCTTCATCGGCATTGCGTTTATTCGCCTCGAGGAACCCCCTCGCTCGAGCTCAGACCATATAATAATTTCGAGGAGCCCCAGACATTTGCGCCAGACAGGAGTGCACCGAGGCATATAAGGGTCGCGAGGGACCCCACATCCAATAGCCCCGAAACACCCGGAAAGCCTCTAGCCCCCGCGACCCGATAGCAGGACACGCGTGCTCAATGCTTCTGCCGATATGCAACCTTATATATTGGAACCAACCTCGAATCCCGTTCTGCTTATTCGAGCTCGTTCGATTATTACGCAATCTTTTTCCTCCTCATACTCTTCTGCACCTTTTTTCATTATTCTTTATTCACCGATACACCGAAAGCCCACTGATATATCGTTGCATTAGTTCGATTCGTATGGTGAAACAGTCGGCTCTTCCATTCATCGAATTAAACGAACTGTATTACCATGATTCGCTTAAGGCTCGCTTGCACACAGTTACGTAAAGGGAACCAATATTTCTTATGATTACTCAATGATTGAAGGAAAATATTGCTGGTGGGACCATCGGGGTGGGTTGTTCGTTGGGAATCCACAATGAGATTGATTGATCGAATTAATATAATTTCGAATAAGAAAGAACTGAGAAAATAGTCAAACATTTGGACAGATAGATCTTCAAAAAATACAATAAATGCGTGAAAAACGTATAAAATTTCTTTTCGCACACACTCGAGTTGTTTGAAAATTCACAGGGTCACAAACGTCTGATAAAAAAGTTATAAAATGATTTTCCATCAAACAAAGGTCCTGATCCACCGTCAGCTACTTTCACTGAGAAGTTTGTTGGTCAAAAATGTTATCGACGGAATTCATCGAACCATTGAATCCCTGAGTGAGCTCATATATTAGGGAGGATTAGACTTCGTATATATTTTGAAGGCTTCCAACAGGATAATGCACAGATGTTGCTTCAAGTTGATGAAAACAAAAGTTGGAAGCGACCAAAGAAAATATATTCACTAAAAAAACTTATCGTAACTTCGTTCCCGCGCAAATACATAAATTATTTGTTACAGTACAAAATTGCCATGGATGAAAAAACGGTGTGAGGAAAAAAGAAAATTTCGCCAACTTGGCATAATTTTTAGGTCGTTGGAAAATGCCTGAAAACGTGACACATGGCTTTGGAAAAATGAAAGGATGAATGGTGAAAACCCAGAAGGTCTGAAGGCCTCCGTTACGCATGTTTCCGAGACGAGGTCATTGAACCATTTTCGAGGGGTGTCCGGACAAGGTAGTCCCAACTGTTCCAATGCAGGATAAACCCTCGAAAAGCCCGTGATGTACTGTTGGCATGGCGGGAGAGTCGAAAACCGAAGCAGGAGATTTTATTGTCGTAACGAGTGTCCGTAAAGCGGTGAAACTGGCAGTACGATCATCAAAAGTTTCATGCGAACATCGTGCAATGGCAAAACATATAATCGGAGGGGGCTGTCTTAATCAGTATGCAGGATTAAGCGAAATGGTATACTCGTCGTACTTAACTCCAAGATTAAGACTCATAAAGGACAGATCACTGGTAAGAATCACCGAGCGTGATGATTAGTCGCCTTGGTAAAATAGCCTCTTTCGTATATACCACTGCGATCACTCTCCTAATCCCGCGTTCAATGTCACGAGTACACAAATATTCAATGTGTATATGGAAAATATTTGCAACATGTAACTTTACTCACATCAAGACAAACAAACCGTAACATCATCATCACTGTCCTTATCCAACACCCTTAATGACGTGACTATTAAACTTTACGATTTATACGACTCATGATTCTCGAGAACTCTAAAATACCTGACAGTTTCAATCTTGATTACAAATAAAACATTGAGAAATCTTCCTTTTCTCAATTCGTAATGACTTTTCGCGACTAACCAACGAATATCCATGTCTTTTACTGCTTGCCTCAATCGATCTTCGAACGTTAGAAATTCACTTTCTCAATGTCGACCATTCGTCGGGAAGATTTGTTTTTCAAATGTCTCTGACGTGAGATACAACATTGACAACGAACATTATCTTCGAATAGGGCTTCTGAGTAATCGAAGCACACAGGCTCATGAATGTCTTGGCTATTGAGTATGATTTACATGGGATTTACATGGGCTGGAAGAGGAGGATGATCGACGTCGTATTATACGATCCCGATTATAGGACACGCGGGTATGGTAACGGCCTTACGAAGGACGCTCTAATCACCGTCCAAGGTTAAGCGACGCAATTATCAGCGTTCGTCAATTTCGACATTGCTACTAGGAAATACGTATATGAACCTACAAATATGGAGTGTCCCAAAACTCTAAGTTCCCCATAAATTACACATTAGAAGTGCTTTTGAAAACAAGACATTTTTCGATCAGTTTTCATGACGCCATTTTCATGCAGTCTGAGTTTCTGATGGCACTAAACAAATGGAATTCAGTAAAAGTATGTCCACCGGCATCGGCCAAGGGAGAATGAATTGAAAAAATGTTTACGTTCAAAATTAATTCGAAGTAAAGAGGAATGTAGCAGAAATTGCGAAAAAATAAAAGAATACAATAGAAATAATGTTTTTTGCAGACGTTCCATAAGATAATGACAAGAAATAATAAAAAAGTTGATATTCTTGAAATATAAATTCATTCTGATAATAAAATATATATTCTGCTACGAAATAACCTTTCATCGTTCATGAGACCATAGCATTACGTGCTAATACATTTCGTCGAAGTGTATATACATTTTATGACGCGCACCCGTTACGTAATATGCAAGGTCTGTCGAGTCTCGGTTAAAAAACATCGTTACCATGTACGTTACCGATGTTTCTCATGAAACGTATAACGACTCGGGTACTCAATAGTTTGTGTCACAATCTCTCTCTGTTTTTTTTTTTTTTTTTTTTTTTTTTTCGAAGTATTCTTCACTACATACGTTCTGTCAACAATGCTAATATATTTCGAACTCACGACCAACTTAACTGGACAAGTTGCAGGAATATCCATATCCCGATATTGTTGTCGACAACATTTTCGTTTTACGTCACTTTTTGCTTAGTTTTTGTTCATTAGTTTTTCGTCTTTTAATTTTTACTCAATTGCTTTTACTCAGCTTAGCTCACGGTTACTTTTTAAACAGCGAAAAACATACGTTACTCTGTTGATATGATACAAACGAGAGGAATGTCTGCTCATAGCGGTGACAATTTGCATGACAATGATTGATGGCGTTATTGTTGTTGACGTTTCAATAATTTATCGTTTCCCAGGCGTTAAGTGAGCATCGAGTATCGATTGATTCAGTTTATCATCTCTAATGATAACGCTTCAAGGATAACCTGCAGCTACTTTACAAGGAATATTATTTATTCGCATAATCGAATAACAGTTTTTTAAAAATGCTGCTCGTAGATAAAAGGAAAGGAGCGAATTCGGGCAGTGAAGCCGTTATTCTTAAGATACAACACAGTGCAGAAAAAAATGTTTCAGCCAAAATCAGAGTGACAACAAGCATCAATCAGCAGATAAAAACGCTAATGAGGCTGAGAAAATAAATAGTTTTCAACTTCGAGAATTTCGAGGCAAATGTCATGGAGAATACAAGATAATAGTATTTTATGTGATGCGTAAGAAAAACAATTGTGATTCATTCTCATAAGTTCGTGGGCAAATGCATGCGAGAAATTACAGATTATCAAATTTGTTGACAAAAGTTTAGTAAATGCTTGTAATAATTCGAATTGGGAATTACGTTTCGATGTATTTACGGTTCAAAGTCAAATTCTTAAATTGGTTCAAAGTTTTCAATGTTTGGAGACACAAAATCTCGTATATCACGAGTGCGGACGAAAATGTTGGATCTGTCCTCGTCGGGAAAAAAATAAGAAAATACAAATATGATAATGTGCACGAGAACTTATGGTTGAGGTTCACGGTGTGCTTATGTACTCTCATACGTACGTTGTAAAAGCTTGTGGACCTGAGAATGCGGAAAGTACTCTCAGCTCGTAAAAGACTTGTATTGGCTTAGCGGAACGCATGGTTACGACGATAAGAAATGAGAAAACGGGGAAGATGCAATGATGTTGATTCGCCTCATATGCTATTGTGTATTTTGCGTGTAATGAGTGGTAGAAGGATTGTTTTGTTCTCCATCATTCATTTTCTTTACACCACGAACCTTTGAGTCGTTTTTTTGAATCCTTCATTGACACCCTGGGTCATTTTGACCCGGACTGAAGTCAATTGTCCTTTCTCCAATAATATTTCCTGACGAAGATAAGAATCAAGAATAAATTTATTGTATCCTGCGACTCTTTTTGGTACAAGACACAAGTTCTTGGGTGTCATAATCGGCTTGGATTGTTTTTTTTCGAAGGCAGCCAGAGTTTGCCTTCAGAAGACGAAAATTTGTTATAAAAAATCTATATATCACTCTATTTTGTTTCAGATTTTTTTTTATCATCATCAGTTATGGACGTTTTATGGAAGCATATTGAATCCACTTGACAAATTTATGAAGTGGATTGACAAAAAAAAAAAATTCCATTCGTTCAGCAAATTTTATTTCGGTCTGGTAACATTTGCAGAAATCGATGAGAACTGTATATAGGTATATATTTCTGACTGTACGAATGAAGAGTGCCGTGAGATATTGCACCGGAGTGCAGAATGCATTCACTAAGAGTGCAAGCGTACTTGAACCTTCCTCTACTTATGACTTGACATCCATTTTCACACATAAAAATATATGTATCCATCATAACCGCACTCCAAGTGCATCGAGTATTGAAAGTGACCGCCTTAAGCTCGATTTGCATGAATATTATTACGAAATATACTATTACGAAGGAAAGAGATTCATTTTATTCAATCAATTTTCATCGAATCGACGAATATTTTATTCGAATATTTCCCTTAATGGAAGTCTTTGCATGTGATGTTCTTTCAGATTGAAAGAACAACATTAAATATTCTTCGTTTTGTTTCTTGGTGGCTGTATTTTTACTAAGTTTCAGTTGTTCAGGAGCATCAGAAACTCATAAAAACTGGCGACACTTCAGCGATCGGTAGGCAAGCTTCTGCTTTGCCAAGCTGTCACCCAACCAAGTATTGCCCTTCCCCGAAGCTACGTAACTTCAGTGATCGTCGAAGCCAAACACCAACTACACACTCATCGCTGTCGGCAAACTGTGACTATAAAGTTTTAACAATTTTAGTTTATCGCAAAGTAATGATACGAAATTTGAAATTTTACACTGCGCTTTGTGCCACGTATAGTTTTCGAGGTACGAGTACGCCCCTTTTCATCTAGCTAATCTATTTAATCTTTATCTACATTTTCTCTTGACATTTATACCGCTATCTCGTGCCAGACTGCAGGACCAATTACGATTAGAGTCAAAGTTTTCAAGTTTTTGCTGCGATATTTAAAATAGCCGCGGGTCATGCAAATTGAAAATAAAGAAGAAACTCTGTGACCCTCCCTCGTTACCGCTTATCCGTCTTTGTAGACTGACATTAATTGTTATCGCTCAAACATGCTTGCACTCTTATCTCTGTGCTGCAGTAATTTTGAAGTTCAGACGATAAATACAACTAAAATATTTTTGGCTGTGTGACTAAAAAATTGTACTCGTCGGTTCGAATATTTTTAATCATCCACTACTCTATCGAGGTTCAAACTTTCATATTTTTACGCCAATCGTCAGGAGATTAATTCAACGAAAGAAAACTCGAAATCATAAGGGAATGAGATTATTTCATTAATTTTGGACACACGTTACGTTTAATCAATTCAAAAAAATATCATGAATGTATGCTCACAACAAGATCGAAACTCATGTAATTCAAAGTTTCGAATAGCAATTATTTGATCATTATTTTAAGATACTCAAGTCCTTCTCCACTGTATTTTCGAATTTATGGGAGAAATTGTTATTTTTTACATTCGACAAACTGTTTAGGAGTGTATGAATACCGTTTTTTTTTAAATGGAAACTCCAAACTAGCTAGTCGGTTTCTCGATGTAAAGGTTCATTTGCCGGTCTATGTTCGGAGATGCATGCCCGAAACGATCCTTTCGCCAAAGTAAGCGGAAGTGTCTTACGAACCACGACCGAGGCGAGTCGGTTCTAAATTAAGAAAAGAGTGAGTATGCGCTTGCTCATCCTTCTTGGATCCCTGCCGTTATATATTCCGAGCCCTGTTGACTTGCATATTTTTCAAAGGCCCTTACCTCGTCGTTGCCAGAACGGGAGTCAGCAAAAATGAATAAAATTGTTACTATCACTAGCCATTTGAGCCACGTGAGGAATACAAATGTTTCAATACCCGTTGATCAGTGATGGAGAAATAAAATTCTTTTTCCTATTTTTCAGACCCGGTCAGAAAGATGAATTTCTATATTTTCCAGTTCCCAGCGAATACATGATTCAAAATGGAACAAACTTCCTCCAACTTGGATTACACATTGATCATGAAAAAAATTCAACTATTTTTGCGATTCATATAACAGTATAAAACATCATTCCATTTTTCCTTCGGTGAAATTGACTGCAAAAAAATGACCTTGTCACTGAAGAGACTTAAAGAATGGAAAAAGATAGTATGCACATGCTCGTATATATTAGCAGCAGAAAAGTGACGATGTATATTAATTAAGACAGACATTGGAACGAAGCAAGTATCAATGATAATTTGCTATGGCCTCAAGGGCAAGTGGCATCAATATGCTGTTTGATACAGCTGCTGAGAAGCTTTATAGACGTCGAAAGAATGAATCGAACGTAAAAAAACGATTTTTATTTAAAAAATAGAAGAGATAAGCCCACTTTGGTCCGAAAGAAAGAAATTAGAAACGACGAGAGGGCACAGACAACAAATCCGGACGCTTGTCTCTCAGCTGATTGTCAAAACAGTTGTGAAAAAGGCAGTAGAGAGAAACATACATAAGTATAGTGTCCGCCCACTAAAATCCGGGTCGGTTCATAGTCTTTGAACAGATGCCATACAATGATTCATCGATAAAATTAGGACCTAAACCAACAGCCTGACGAAATGCGCGTAACATATAATTATCCCATAGTTTCAAAGGAGTTTATTTCTATAATCTTAGCTCACACTCTAACCGGTTATGCTTCTGTTTGGGCCGTTACGGATCATCGAAAATTCATTTAAAAAACATGGAATGCATCCGGATGTTTGGAGTATTGTGCTACAAATACGTCCGTCAGAATCATAACACCACTGTCCAGTCATTTTCACTGTGGTCCAGAAGCGTAGGGAAACATCGTGATTCTAGAATCTGTAGCTTCAATCTCTCACGACTATCACTTCATCCAAAGCAAACTCAAAGTCCACACGAGGCTTAAAATCAACGATGATCATGCATGTGCCAAGTAAATATGGGTCGTCTATGCATTAACCACATGATAATCTGCTCATTGAAGTTTGGTATTAATCTGAAATTCATGGAACCGATAGTAAGGTATGCTGGTCGGAGGACTCTATCTATACGCAGAAACCGAAGAGAGAGGAATGGGGAAAGAAGGCGTCGTTGTATATTATCATCGCGAAAATCCCATCAGAACGTTATCAATTCGCTGGTGCCGTAAACCACAATGCGCTTCTAGATAGTGTGCGAGAATGTTCGGGGATTAAAATTTGTGTCGATATAGAACGGAGCGAGTGGGAGAGAATCGAGATTACCCTTTTTTTCTGCTATGTTCCGGGTTTAACTCTTCCAGTGCATATTCATAAAGCTAAGCACTAAAACGCCTTGATCTGACACACTTTACGTGCTGAATTTCCAGAGTTACAGCCTTTCATTTCTTTTCAACGCTGGTACTTGTGTACGTTTTTATGTAATATCACAGTTTGCTTTCAGATACTTTTGGAAGGTGTTCCAAGCATCGAAATACAACTCTAGAAGAAAACTTGTGAAATTCTCAAGAGAAATGTCCTTGGCTTCTGATTTGCCATCAAGCAACTATTAATTTGTTAGGAATAGTTTCACGCACTAGTAAATAAAGTCAATTATTCCAATATAAATCGTAAAAAAACAACAAAAGTTCAATCAATAGCAATCATTAGATGGTGTTAAATAAAAATACTGCAGTAGCTTTTTGCAATAACTAAAATTAACATCAATCAACTCATGATTCACAGTTGAATGATATGGAAAAATCATGAGTTTCTGTATCGTTGTTACATCGTTGCTGGCTGTCATAACCCTGAGCACGTGCGGTCATTTTTTTTGTCGATTGATCTTTTCTTTTTTGTTCACATGTTTTTCATTCATGTTTCGAATGACACAACAATTAAAGTAACTATACTTTGCTTTTCTGGAATCCCCCGTAACAGACGTAAGTTATTGAAAAAAAAACCCAAGGATTTTGTTTCGTGAGTGTATGAAAACAGAGCAGTTAAAATAATAGAAGATTTATGTTCGTGTGTATTCCGCTCTGCGGCAGAACGAATGCTCACTCCCCTTTGTATGTTTCTTCTTCTATATCGTAATGGATTAGCAAACACTCATTTTCGGAATATCTCTTTTCATTGATGTATTGGTAAAAAAAAAAACAGTCAAGGGATTTTCTCTCTATAGAATGCGACGACTCGTCCACGAAGTATAATTTGTTCGATGTAACTTTTGGGACACGCTGTATATTTACGAACGAAAAGTGCTTGCCTAACCGATCATTTCTAGCGACAGGCGATATATGCGCCGCTCTCCGCTACGTCTCACAGTTATCCAATGCAACGCGCAATCGCATCGATACAGACGGTTCCGGCCGATGCAGCTGGTCCCCGTCGCTCGACGCCTCGTAATTCTCCCCTATCAGGTTTTTGGGGCGTGTTGTTTTTTGGAACATTTAAACCGTACAATATCTGCTTGACTGTGGAAGTTTCACTTTTATTATCTAGTCCACACGAATTTGCAACGGGTCACTGAACTCGTGAACAGTTCATTTCATGAGTATCCAGAGGTCAAGCGTATAATAAGCACCACTGAATTATTTGTTCCAACCCGGACAATAATTTCTGTCCTTCTTTTAATGGCTTAAGTACGCAAGAGCTTTCTCGATTTATAAATAATCCTCTTTTCTTGATAATCATCCTTTTTTACCGTCCGATGGAACTTTTGTTCCAATGAACTACAGAAGTTCACTCGCGTCTCACATTTTATATCGTACATTGATAATTGTCTTGCGTAATTGCAATGGACGGTAATTGGAACAATTATTGGAGGTTCAATTGGGTTTGCTCTGTCGGTAAAACGTTGAGATATCGATTCCCTCAAAGCGTGTAAAATCTCACAATAATTGAGTAACAAATACTTTAAATGACTCCGAAACAGAGAACGTCAACCATAAATTGAAATATATACAACTCCCAGAAGTTTTATGGGAGTGAATGGAGTCGTTTGACAAATGAATTATTCTTCATTTATTTCGTTTGCAGAGGTACTGCATCAGTTTATTTTCAGAGTTAACGAAAACAAAGTGGTAAAAACCGTTCTTTTGAAGCTTTGCTATTCATTTTTTTAGCCACACTTCGCACCATGATAAAATAATAAAATCTAATAATAATAACGTTTCTTTTTGAAATTATGAAACAGTAATTTATTACGAATCATTTGAGCTGTCGAAATTCCTTCTATTCACTCAATCTTCGGAGCCCTACATTTTTATTAATTGTTTTAGACGAATCTCATGTGATGACAAATCTAATGACAAAAATCGTGTAAGGATGTTGTCACAGTTACAGTAAATCTGGGAGCTTATATTGAGTGGTGAAACAAATTGGTTAGAACTGCTGGAGTTATTATATTTCGTATGTTGGCAGTCGAGGATTTTGCCGGTGAAATTTGAGTCGAAAGTTGGGAAGGGTGGCTTACCCTTGTCGTATTCTCGGTGGCTGTGAGACGAGAAACGTTGGCACATGACCGATAGTGAGGGCATTGGCGAAGGAAGTGACTCGGCACAGGAGAATGAAAGTGCGGGAGGGAATGGGGGCACAGCGTTTGGCCAATGGGGTTTGGAGCCAACCCCCAGACACGCGGAAATGACGTTGTTGATGGATCCGGGCCGAGGGGGTGATTGATGAATGTCCGCGGGTTCAAGCCCGCTAACGTCCGTTCGTACAGTCTCTCTGCACCACCGCACTATCGCTCGATCCTGGAACCCCAGATGACCTCGATTCACCCGGACAAAAATCCCATGCTGATGAAAAACACCTCATTCGTGTCTTTTAATCCATTTTTCTTTCTAATCATTTAACGTTCCACGTTCATCAACGTAACGATTTTCGAATTCGATGAAGATTCATAAAATTTCGTTCCAATTCATATTATAATTCGTAGAATAAAGAACATTGCGAGAGAATGTTGAACAACTGTCAATTTTTTAAATACCGTGAAAAGTAAACGATAATGAATATAAGGAATTTCACTGAAGATTCATTTGATCAGAAAAAAAAATAGAAAATGACATAGAACGAAAATAAAATGACCGTTGGATTTAGCTGTCAAGTCTGATAGAGTTCCAAATTTGTTGAACTTCCCAAATATTTTCAAACAAAATAAAAACATTAGACGCCTCGTTTTATCAAGAAAATGAAAGGTTTCTACTTCTGCTTGCCATTGGAATGATACAAATTTCATTTATCAAATATTTCGAGCATGAAGTCTTGTGAATAAATAATTCGAATGCATCGTTTCTCGCCTCTTGTCCTATATATATAGGCGTCGGTGCAATCTAAGGAGAATAGAAGTAGCTCCATGACACATGTTGTAGCTACTTATTTATAGTGTATGTTGTCCTGTCATATTTAGAGAAACGATGTTCGGGGTCTTTTCAGTTAGGTCACTACGGATAAAAGGATGATAGTGATGGATGAAGTATAGAATCTTCGGACGGACTTCCCTTCGCGTTTTCTTGTGCGAGTTATTGTTCGATTTTGGCATTTTATCCAAGAAAAATTGGCAACTCTTCATCTATGCCTGTTTGCTTCCGGTAACGAACGATCCGAAAAGAATAAAAAAAATATATGAAAAAATAATATATGAATGCTTTATCGGTTTTTCTGGTTCGTCGTATTCCCGAGTGAAAATTTTCTCATGATTTTTTACAAGAAAGTAGTGTAAAGATACCGAAACAAAAAAAAACTGTAGAAGAGAAAGTAATTTCCTCGGCTTAAAATCAAATCAGCATTGACAATGGAAGTTGTATCTGATATTTATGAAAGTCACTGTACTTCCTCCGGGGTAATTAACCCGGAGCGTATCAAGTTTGGATTACGAAGCGCTCCGATAAACAGGCCTTGAAAACCGATTCGAATTGATGAAAGACAAATCTCGAGATACTATGGCTCCGACGGAAGTTGGAAGAGAGCTAAGTTTCCGGTAGTGAGATCGGTCGTGAAACGATCAAATACAAATCCCCAAGTTGATTGCTTCGCGTAATGACTCAGCCCGGTGAGGCATCCAAGCGAGCATCACCTCATCGATAAATGAAGAGACGAATTGGAATCTAGGGGTTTTCTCATTGAGAAATACTGAAAGCCTTAACTCAAATTTATAGATCATGCTCCATTGAATGCAATTCAAATTGGTACTAAACTTTGCCACCATTGCGATATACATTCTAATAAAATAAATTTCACGCTGAACCCGTTCACTTGAAACAAGCGTATTAGTTCTAAGTCACGACAGAATTGAGGCTTGAGAAATAATAGGTTCGTAATTAACCACAAACAATTTCAGTGATCGATGGGACTTTTTAAACAACCACTTTGAGAACTCTTTGCATTTTAAAATTGTGTGCTTCGAGAAAAGAAGTGGAGAAATAGGGAGAGGGATGAATGTCCGTGGTTATAGAGTTGAATGGCAATGTCTTCGATAAGAATTGCGTCTAAAAGCTTTTCAGCATCGATCGAACTGGTACTCAAACACAAAGACGAAGCGTACAATCCAGCCACTTGTTCTCTTCTTACAAGTAAAAGAAAAGCGACTGACTGGACCGCTGATAGTCGAATGGATGAGACAACACGAACTCGGTGGTAAGTCGAGGGTTTGACGAGTTGAGTGAATACTCACACAATGTGTGGGGTGAAAGACTCTTTTCGCATCGAAAAGAAAATAAGGGAAGAGGGAGATGGAAAAGAAGCTAAGTGTGAGCAAAGAGATGCGGCTATGGATCACGAAAGATGATCGAAGAAAGGAAAATACAATTAAAGAAAAAGAAGGTAATTTGAAGGTAGGATATGGTTGTGAAAACATCTGAGCACACAACGAGAAGCCAAGCTTGAATCTTCGCAATTGTGCGTATCCGATCCGAAGAGAGTTCAAAGAGGAGAGTTCGAAGGAAGTTTGCGAATGGTGAAGGGGAAAAAAAGCAGAACAAATCTCTCGAAAAAGTCTCGTCGATCGGTATAAGGCATAAAAACAACAAAAAAAACGGAGAGGCCTCGGGGACGAGGTGGAAAAGAAGAATAAGAAAAATGCTTCAGGACGAGTCTGACAAAGACTTAATTGGACTGTAATTATCTGGAAAAAAAAAACGATCGTTTCGCTCTCCTTCTTCAGATGTTACATAGTCTTCGGTGAGCCTCAGTTTTTCACAGTCGAACGCGTGTAAAAGCGCTCGCTAGACCGAAAAAGAGCGTCTCGTCATAAGAGTAAAAGAGAAAAAGACAACATTTCACGATCTTACTATTATTAATTTGATCGATATACGGAAGAATATGGCCAGCGATTGAAATTTCATTCAAATGATATATATGCCTTGGAATAAATGCTTATTTTACTTGTATCTTCGCTCCGTTCGTCCAAAATCAATCAGCGTTCTCTGACGCTTGTGCAAGCACAATGAGCCTTCCTTCGGATATAAAGAATAGTCTGAATCGTATTTGAATAGCTAGCAAAAATGTACGTTCCGCGTCTTAACTTTTTCTCCTCTCTTCTTTCTTCTTCTTCTTCTTCTTCTTCGCTTTTTCACTAAGTTATATGAGAATATCTATGCAAGATTGAATTTAGATAGACCGAGCTCTTCAATGATTGGCTGCTCTAGAGCAATTGGTCCGCGAAATTCAACGGACATGGAATAAAGTGGAGGTTGAAATACTTTTCGAACAGTTATTGACTCGCGTTGCTCGCTAAGCTTCTTAAAAAGTCAATATTATGTTAAAAAGTTCGTCAAAACGAGTACAGTTTTTATACTCAGCATAGAAATATATAAAATGGATTAAAACATTTCAGGATGGGACGTAAAATCAAATAATTCTTATCAATCAACATGAGCTTCGGCGAATAATCGAAAAATTGTATCTTTAAGAAATATTCATTAGACAAAAAGACAATCCGTTCTCTGCGAAGTTGGAAACCAATGTTCGAATCAAAGTGAATCGATTTTCTCTTTTTTTTCTCTTACCATCTATTGTTTTTATTTAATTCGCGAGCTTTCTTGCAACAAAAGCACTATAGAATCAGGCTGATTCGGATTAGAAGATTAAAGTGTTGTATACATTGCACCACTCCAATCTCCGTTAGTGATCACTGACCTCACTTTGTTTTTTCGTCTTTTCAATCATTTAATAACTGGGTGAGAACCTCGGGACAAGAGTTGGAACAAAAAGTACACTTGGATCGTTGAACCAAAAGATTGACACTTTGAAGGAAAACTCAAATGGTTTATCCACATCTTCATTAGTGAAGAGAATGTTCACGAATTTCGAGTACAGCAATATATTCTACTTCGTTGCCTTTTTGCAGCGTGTATCGCTCGGTTCTGATCAAAAGTTGAAAAGTTTTCCGGCACAGCACTGGGGTGCGATGGCCGAGGTTCGAGTTGGAATTGCATCGGGACTGAAGTGGGAATACACTCTATATCTATATTCATATATAATATAAAGTATGTACAACATACAAGTGAAAAAAGAAGAAAAAGGATTGGCGCGTTTCCCGCTATGAAAAGGCAACAATTTTTCGAACGTATAGAAGGAAAAACGAGTCGCTCGTCTGTCCACTTTGAGCCTTCCTTTTCCCTACATGTGTCCGACAAGTTTCCAACGGAGATTGTCTGACCTCAGCAGGGAATTCACCACTCATACCACATACTCCGTCCTCTCAATTTCTCCATCTGTCTTTTATTTATATTATTTCTTCTATCCACCTCGCTACCACTTTTTTCTTTCACTTTGTCACATCCTTTTCCTTTTCATTCCTCGCGGCAACACATTCATCACGCTTAAAAAATCGAACTTTTACCCTAGACCCCAGCAACGGTTACGAAAACAGTACCAATGTCATTTCGTAATAAAAACCTTGTTTTGTGCAGTTTCTCAAAACTTTTATCCGTTTCATTGAGTTCTCGTCATTAAATACTCACCAAATAGCACTATGTCGTTTACTATTCTTTTTGTTATCGGAAAACGAAGAGAATGAGAGATGATGAACCTTTTTTATCGCATTCGAGGAACATTTTATGCCAATAAAGAGCATATTGGGATAGTTTCCGACCCTGTTGTAGGATTTACGTTGGGATAAACAGATTGAAGGGACTCAGGGTTGACATTTTTCGTTAAAAGTGTTCTGAATATATAAAAATAATCGAAATTTTGGTTTCGACGGTGGCTTTAGCTGAGTTTCCTAATATTTTGGTTTTATACGAATATTTCAAAACTATAATTTTATTATATTTCATGGAAGCCAGGAATTTCGTCTGTGTATGGAGTTATTCCGTAAGTAGGAATAATTACAAATATTTGAAACCCGATTATGGTTCTGGTTATAAAAAAATCGACGAATATTGTAACTGAAGAGAACGTATCATTTTTATTCAATAATATTCCGATGATACCAACTGTTCATTACTTCGAAAACACATCGAAAACGTTTGGTACGTATCATGATTTGAAAAAACCGTGAACATGTAAGTGTGGCGTAAAATTGGTTGTAATAAAAAAAGATATCGTATGACAAAAAGACCAGGATTGCAGGAGTAATGAAAAAAATCAACGTTCTTTACTTTTTTGTTATATTCACTTGAACCTTTTAGACTCACGTCTTTTTTCCATGTTTTTCAACGTTATCATCATACTTTGTCGAAGAATCTGCAGAGGGCGTTGATCGTAGAAGTTGAAATTTGATATGAAATAGAATCTCACCCGAGTTGGTTCGCAAACGTCGGAGGAGCGAAGTGTGTTCGTAACGCAGCGTGCGATAGTTGGCCCAGGGGATGAAAAACCAGGGAGAGTAGAAAAAAAAAAGTAACAGAAAAGTCGTCAGAAAGGTCGTCGTCATCGAGATGGTCCTTGTACTCGTCGACATTTTCGCCCGATTGCGAACACGCGCGTCTCTCTCTCTCTCTCTCTCTCTGGCAGGGCGCGAAATTGCAACTTTCCCGCAACTCGTTATACCACCCAATTCTGTAACGACCCTCGAGGCAAACGATCTTATAGCACAGAGTGCGCAAACCATCGTCGCGATTACCACGTACATACACACATCTAGCAATGTCTAGCGAGTGACGTTTCTTCGCGTTCTCAGA